>VWZS01002884.1:0-39858 GCA_013397075.1 Rhabdornis inornatus
GCACCCCGGGACGCGCGTCCCGTCCGCCGCCGCCTGCCCCCGGAGCGCAGCTCGCCGAGCCGCCCTCGGCCCGACGGTGTGCGAGGGAGCCGCGATGGGCCGGGCGCCGTGCCCGCCGCAGGGAGCGCGGGGCCCGCGGGGGTAAAGGTGCGAGGGAGGCCCCGGGCCCGGTCCCCGCCGGCCCCTCGGTCCTCCCCGGGCCGCGCCACCGAGCCCGGCCGGGGCCGCTGCCTGCGCCAGGTGAAGGCGCTGCGTGCCCCGGGGTCCGTCCTTCCCCGCGCACCGGGGAGCGCTGCCCCCGCTGCCCTTGCCCCCTGCTCCGCCCTCCGGCCGGAGGGACCCCCGGCCCCGCTGGGTGCCGGGCTGGACATCGCTGCCCACGTGTTGCCCGACGCTTCCCCGCCCATGGAGTCTGAGATGCTGCAGTCGCCTCTCCTGGGGCTCGGGGAGGAGGATGAGTCCGACCTGACGGACTGGAACTTGCCCCTGGCCTTTATGAAGAAAAGGCACTGCGAGAAGATCGAAGGCTCCAAGTCTTTGGCTCAGAGCTGGAGGATGAAGGACCGGGTAATGCTCCAGGGCAGGATGGGGTTTGGACGAGGAGCAGTCGGGGGACAGGTGCAAAAGGAGTCAGAGCTCAGAGGGTGCCGAGCTGTTGTCACATGAACCGCTGGGTGTGGATCTGATAGTTTGTGTCCCAGGAGTGTGGAATTAGGGAAGCAAAGCTGCGGGTGGGTCAGAAGCACTGATTGGATGCTCACGGCACTGGGCTCTGGGAGCAGCTCCCTCATTTCGGCTCTTTAAATGCAACTTGGGTGCTTAGTGTGTTCTGGGCAAGACAGTGAAGGGCTCAGGGGGAGTGCCGGAGCCCAGCAGGTGCATGGGCAGTGGATGCAGGAATTGCAGCAGTCTGCAGCTGCAGCTGCACAGGAGCTGGGTGGCTTTGGAGCGTGGCAGCAGCAAGGTGTGTGTGGAATGTAGAGTGAGGGTGTCCTTGCACCTGGAGAAACAGAGTGTGGATTTTGGAGGCAGGAAATGGATTTCAGATGAAACTCTCGTTGTGTTACAGCAGGAGCTCCTGGTGTGTCTGGGGACGTGTTGGGTGTTAAACTGAGGGTGACAGAGGAATGTCCCAGCTGGGAGTCTGGGATCCTCTGCTGCATCTGTGTGCCACCTTAAATGTCTCAGTAAACAGCAAACAAAGCACCTGAGAAATGTCCTGGACCGTCACCTCCACTCCTTCTGTCCTTGGAACCTGCTTTGGGTTCCAGCCTTCCCTGGTTCTCACAGTTCTTGTACCCATAACTTTGTGTTTATAGATATTTTTGGGTTTTTCTGGTGGCCAGATTTCCGTTATGTTTATGATCCTCTTGTGGTAGGATGGAATAACTTATGGAAACTCCAGGCTGTAATTTCTTTGCACAGGCCATATGCCCAGGCTGTCCCTGAGTCTCAGTGTTCCCAGGCTGGTGATTACACTTCTCAGAAGTTCTGAACCATGAGGAGAGCCACGTACTGAAAAAGGGACTTGGCAGATCATGGCTGGGTTGAAGGGAAATTTTGGGTGTGATTTAAAGGCAGCACAGACACCATGCTGGGTGCTCTGCTCCAAAGGCTTCTGGCACAGAGGAGACTTTCTCCAGGAGGCTGTGGAGGTGTGATGAGCTTGCTGCTCTATTTTAGGTGCCTCTGCCTCCCTGGGACGCTTCCTGCTCCCTCATTTCCTGATCTGCAGAGTTGCCTGTTTCTAATTTGGGAATGACTTTGCCTTGGCTGGGCTGATCAATAGGTTGTGCAGCAGCAGCACAGGTTCAGGGGGGTGGTCAGGGGTTCTCTGTGCTTGGTGTGAAATGTTTCACACCATCAGGGAACATCCCAGCCCAGCTCCCACTGCCTGACTCCCATGGAGCTGCAGCCTCCTCCTCTGGGACTCTCCCGTGCCAGAAATGTCGTGGTTGTTGCTGCTGCTTCTCTCTGGGGACGAGCTCAGTGGGGCTGGGCCCTGGCTCACTCTCCAAGATACTGAATCTGACTCTTGAGAAAGAAGAAAACAGAAGCAAATCTCGAATTTTTGGTTTAGTCCTTCTGCTTCCTCTGTCAGCTGGAGCCAGACAATGTCATAGCAGGGCCAGTGGTGCAGCTCAGGTGTCATTTGTGTCTTGGCAGCTGGACCAGGGGTTGTTTGGACAAACTTGCTGCTGTGTATAATTACTTTCTGTTTAAGAACAGGTGCATAGGAAGATACCAAAAGCACGTAGAGACACCTGGGGGAGGAAAAGCAGCTGATTCGAGAATGCTCAACCTCATTGCTTTTAAATCTCAGCAGCTATTTCTCATGTCTTGTATTTTATTTCCCTTTTTAGCTGTCACTGGCTGTCTCCTGAGTGCTTAACGTGGGGTAGCAAAGGCAGAAGCTCAGCTGGGGAGGGCAGGGGGTGAGATGGGGTTTGGAATGCTACAGGGATGGGTGATGGCTGGCAAATATTTCCACCCAGTGAGCTCGAGTTCAGCTAATCCTGCAAAACAGTTCATGAAATCCAATGTGGTTTGACCTCGTGTCCGTGAGCAGAAGGGGAGGGCAGCTCACTCGTGCTGCTGTTTGTTTTCCCATGGCCCTGCTGGGTGTGACAGCTTTGTCCAGGGAATGGAGCACCTGGAGAACACCTCAGGAATTTGGGCTTTGTGGGGTTTCCTGTGGAGCAGTGGTGCTGTGAGGGCAGTGACCTGGCAGCCTGTGCCATCAGGGTGAGAGCTGGTGGGCTGTTGGCTTTTCCCCTTTTTGTTCCTGAACTGCTTTGTTTTGCTGCCTGGCATCATAAATTAATTATTTCTTGTTTTACCTGTCTTCAGGAAGTTTCTTCTCTTCCTCCTTCCTTGCCTTCCAGCACCGTCCCCCAGTGCTGCTGCAGCCCTGTCAGTGCCCAGAGCCCCTGGGGTCCCTCTGCTCCTCCAGCCCAGCCCCCCCAGTGTGAGGCTCTGCCCCCTCCCCAATTCTCTGCAGCTTCTTTTGTCTCCTGGCTGCCTTTCCCACAACCAGGGCTGACGGTTTGAGGTGTGCCCTTGTCTTTGGGCTGCTGCTGCAGGGGATGTGCCTCTGGCTGTGAGCTGAGTGTGGAGAACATTCCAGTACCTGCAGTTTGATAAATGAACTTGTCACAGCCCGGCTTGGGGACCATTCCCTGTCACTAAACACCGCAGCCTGTCTCTAAGTGAAGAAGCGCTCAAAGGTCAGCCCAGACAAGGCTCTGGCAGTCCCAGTGCAGGTGAAGCTCTGGCATTTCCCCCATGAATCATGACAGCCCCGAGCAGTGGCAGATTCTGCCTTATTCATCGCGGAGTCATGGGGAGTGATCCCAGCTCTACTACAGCGGGAGGAAGTGATTCACACATTTGGGAGTGCAATGACTCTTCTTTTCATCTTGCTTTGTTGCTCTAAAAACCCCAGAGTTTATGTGAAGTTGAAGGTTCTTTAGAAGGCAGAGCTCTGATAAGGGGAGAATCAAATCAGAGTAATGAACAGTAAATGTAGAGAAAATCAGTGAGAATTCACTGGTGTCCCCCGCCCCTTCCTCCACCAGGGCTGCTCTGAAAACATTTAATCCTTCCTCTCCCCCTTCCATGGACTGCATATGCCATCAAAGTGACACTGCTTTGATCTATTATTTATTTAAAGAATATTTTTAACACGAGAGGGTTGGAATTATGCTTTGTGTATTGAATTAAATCTCCCAGCCTCAGTAGCAACCAAAGCATATAACTTGATTTAAAGAAAAAGACTCCAAGTACACCAGGTTTTACTGACAAGTTGCTATTAAATTCAGAATATTTAAATTAAGATTTGCTGTATTTATATTGATTTCTAAGATAAGCAGAGAGCAACAAAGCTGATTGTAATAGTTTTACCTCAACATTTTTTTTCCTGCTGCCTCATAACTTGCTGAGTGAGAATTAAATCCTGTTTTTATGAGAAGAAGAATCCACAATTAGGTTTCTCTGGAAATGCAGATTAAGGCAGGACTGCATACAAATGTATTTAATTCAGATGAGCAGAGTTTACCTGCCTGCACAGGAACCCATGGAAGTGTGCAAGGCCCGTGGGCTGCGTGGATTTTCTGGGGAGCTGAGCTGTGGGTTTGTCTCAGTGCTGGTGTGGGTTTNTCTCAGTTCTGCTGCTGTGGGTTTGTCTCAGTTCTGCTGCTGTGGGTTTCTCTCAGATCTAGGCTGTGGGTTTCTCTCAGAGCTGTTTTTCTGTCTCTGTGCTGTGCTGACCTTCTCTCCTGGGCTGTCCAGAGGTGACTGAGGGGTTGTTGATCCCTCTGGAGCTTTCAGTGGCACTGCCAGGTCTGATAAACCCGTTGGATGTTTGTCTTGTTCCTCTGTTCTTCTCTAGAGAGCTCTGTAGATCTTGCAGTGCATTTTCCAGTGAACTCCTGGAGCCCAGGTTTGTGTCAGTGCCACCCTCAGTGCCAGGCTGTGCCAGGGCTGTGCTGGGTGCCAGGCTCAGGGGTTCCTTTGCCTCTCCTTGTCCCACGGGCTCTGCCAGCAGCACCCTCAGCAGCATTTTTATTTCTGTGTTTGTATTTATTGATCAGTCCTTGCTGAGCTGGGACAGGGTGACCTCCAGCTCTTGTTGGGTAGGCATGGAGCAGAGGGTAATTAGTGTAATTGTGTAATTAGTGCAGTGCTGTGCAGAGGGCAGAGCAGGGCCGTGCCCAGAGGAGGAGGCTGTGGCAGCAGCTGTGCACGGAGCCCTGTGTTGCTGTTCTGCTGGGTTTGCTGGGGGCTGGCAGAGCTCAGGAGCTTTGTGCCCTGTCCTGCCCCTGGCACAGCCCAGGAGGGGGCTGGAAGCCCTGGCAGGGCTGGGGGGTGAGCCTGGTGAGGGGGGCAGCCCTCGGTGCCTTCAGCACAGCCTGGCACTGCAGGTGAGCCCATGGCTTGTCCTGGTGGGCTCTCCTGCAGGCTCCTGGTGCAGGAGCTCATTTGCATGTGGAGCTCTTGGCTGTGGCTCAGGGATTCTCCTGATCAAACATCCCAGTGCATCCCGAGACTCTGACTCCTGGAAGATCTGAGGGGGCTGTCCAGGAATGGTTTGAAGGAACAGTTTGTGAGGAAGATGGGAAGCTGTCAGTGCCTGGGAAGATGGACACCTTTTGAAGGCAGTGCCAGGCAGGAGTGGGAATGCCATGGGGCCCTGAGGAGCCTGCAGGAATGCAAAGCAGAGGCCAGGAGGAAAACCCTTGTCAAGATAAATGAGGAATGGCATCTGGAACACGCCTGCTGTTGGTTCTTTTGCAGGTTGTATAAAGAAAGCAAAGATCATAGGAGTAAAATGTTTGCTTTCTGTTACTGTCATTATTTTGAGGAGGTGACTGACAGGGAAGGAAACCCCATTTTGGCTCTAAGCATCCCAGAGTGGTTGGGAAGCAATGTTGGGCTGCTGTGCTGTGGCAGACAGCATCAGCCTGCTCCAGTCTGGAGCTTTTAACCTGGAGCACAGTGGGTGACACCCTGGGTCACCCTGGATCTCTGGTGGCCACAGCAGTGATGTCACTGCTGTCACTCGGAGGGGCTGCACTGTTCCCAGAGCAGGGCAGGGGGGTGGCTCTGGGTACCTGGGGCAGGGTGGCAGCAGGAGCTCAGGAGGTGTTTGAAGTGTTTGAAGTGTTGGAGGGCAGCAGCTCAGCTCAGGGTGGGCTGTGTGAGGAACTGGAGCCGTGTGTAGGAAAGCTCTGAAGGAAACTCAGAGTATCAGGGCTGAATTTCAGAGTATCAGTGCTGAATTTCAGAGTGTCAGTGCTGAATTTCAGAGTATCAGTGCTGAACTCAGAGTGTCAGTGCTGAATTTCAGAGTATCAGTGCTGAATTTCAGAGTGTCAGTGCTGAATTTCAGAGTGTCAGTGCTGAACTCAGAGTGTCAGTGCTGAATTTCAGAGTGTCAGTGCTGAATTTCAGAGTATCAGTGCTGAATTTCAGAGTGTCAGTGCTGAACTCAGAGGTTAGAGAAGGAAGCCAAGCCCTCAGGAGGAGGTGATCGAGGAATCTAGAGCAGGCTGGCACACCAGGACCTGACTCTGGGCTGCAGATGGCTGGAGACAACCTGCAGAGCTGTTGAATTATTAATTTTAACTTGAAGGAGTTCTTTGCATTCTACTGCTTTTCTTGCTGTGGAGAAGCACACAGAGATTTTTTTTCCCCGTAACAATTTATTTATCTTAAACTTTACATAAAAAAAAAAAAAATCCTTGAAACTGAAGGCTCATTTTTTCAGATGCTTTACCTTGCAGTGGTCCAGGAGCTGAAGGGAGCTCTGTTCCCCTGGCTGGGGGGAAGCCCCACGTGGGATATTTGGGAATCATCCCGTGTGTTGGTTTTGTGTGCACTGGAAGGTCAGGGTTTGTTTGCCTGTTCAATACCTTCAGCCTTTTCCCTGGCTGCTCTCAGACCTGCATTCCCCAGTGGAAGGTGGTGCCAGAGCCCTGGGGATGCTGCAGGACAGATGTCACCACTTGTCACCTCTCCGGGCTGCCAGCCCAAAGGGAGGTTGGCAAGGAGCAAGCAGGAACTCGTGGTGTTGCAGAGTGAACTGAACTCGAGGAGAACAATGTTTCCTCCTGTTCACTGTTGCTGTTCTGCTCCCTCTGGAGACCTCCTTGCTGCCTGAGGAGCTCCTCGCTGGTGGGGAAGAGATTTGTGTTAAATCTGGAAATGTGTGTAGAGAAAAAGGTGGAAAAAGGACTTGGAGAAGGGAATGAATTTCCTGCGCAAGGAGGAAATTGAGCCTCCTGGTCGGGGAGGGTTTTCAAATGAGACTCATTTGAGGATTTGGAATTTGGAAATTTGTCCCAGTATCTGTGTTTAATGCTGATAACTTCATCCTCAACTCTGTAAAATAATGTAGCTGCATATATTTCATGTTTAATGCTGACTTAATCTTGTGTTTGTATTAACTCCCAGAAGCAATTTGAACTCACTGGCATAAACCCAGGCAGGTTTCTAACACTTGAGTGTTCATCTGGGTAATGTTTAAGGGAAAGTTTTCAGCTTGCAAATTGCAGTGTAAAAATCAAATATTAATGGGGTCTAAAACGTCCAGTCTGAATGTACCACAAAATGCAAAATTTCCCATCAATGCTCTGACTTGTTCTTGGTATTGCTTGAACTTGGATATAAAGCAGCTCTATGGCTCTGAGTTACAAACCTGCTCTCACTAAGGCTGGAATAAATGAGTGTCTTGGTTTCAGCCTGGCCTGGAGTCACTTTCAGGGATTCTCAGTGGGATCAGGTGAGCTCCCTGGGATGATAAAACTTCACATTTTCAATCAAACCCAGAACATAATGTTTTTTTTCCTAGCTGAAAATACCTGCAGATATTGCACTGTACTCACCTGCAGTTCTGTTTGGCCTCTAAATGAAATAAGAGGAGAATTAGGAATATTTTAGAAGGTCTTTAGCATCAGATGTAAATTTTAGTGTCAAATGCTTTAATAAGCAGCTTCTCTTCCAAGCAGACACAGAGCTCCCCCTGCTCCCTGAGTCCCATTTCCAATGGCTTTGGGATGAGTTCTCTGCCATCACTTCTCAGGAAGAGCATTTTCACCAAGTGGCTTTTGCCATTTAAGTATTGCAGGTTCTGACCCAGAGTTATTAAATCACTTCAAATCAGATGCAGTACAAGCTTGGGAGTTGTATCCCATTTTTTAACATACAAATGACACTCCAAAGTGCAGAGCCCACACTAAGAGCTGCTGTGCTTTGATCTTGAGCCTTTGCTGACAGAGCATTTTGGATATTGGGTTTTCTTACAAACTTGCCAAATGTTCTTCTGCTCCATTTTTTAGTTCTAACAAAAATCCATGGAAATGTATTCTGATGGATATCCTCCTGAAATGGGGAAAAGAAAATTTCTACTGTCCTAATGACAGATGAGAATGTCCTCGTGCTGCTTGTATTAAAGACCTTTAAATATGCAGTGAAGTTTCTGGTGTGCTCCAGAAGAGTTTAGAAATGGGAAATTATTGGGTTTTTTGGGCTCAGGGTTTGTTTTTTTTGATCAGTCACATCCATTGTCCCCCCAGCTGGGCTGAGCCCCACTGTGGGCAGCAGGGCACGGGGGGATGGTGCCCCTGTGCCCCCCAGGTGAGCCCCACCTGCAGAGCTGCCCCAGCACAGCAGGGACCTGGAGCTGCTGCACAGAGCCCAGAGGAGGCTCCAGGATGGGCAGGGGATGGAGCAGCTCTGCTGGGAGGAAAGGCTGCCACAGCTGGGATTGTTCACCTGCACAGGAGAAGCTCTGGGGGCACCTCAGTGGGGCCTCGCAGGGCCTGGAAGAGCTGACAACAAACGTGGAGAGAGAGACAATTCCCAAGGGATGGGGGGACAGGACACAGGGAATGAATTCCCATCCCAGAGGGCAGGGATGGATGGCATATTGAGAAAAAAATCCTGTGAGGAGTCGTCAGAGGGGAGAGGGATGAGCTGGAGCTCTCAGGGTGTGCTCCCTGTTAGCAGAACAAATGTGTGGAGTGCAAGGCTTCCCATCCTTTGGGGGAGGTGGCAGAGGGGAAATCACCCCATTTGTCTCTGGGATCAATTCCTGCTCCTCTCGAGGGTTTGCTGTCAGGTTTCCAGCAGAAACACTTATTTAAAACCCCGAACCTGGGAATGGAAAATAAATATCAGCCTGTTCAGCATGAGCCACCAATCAGATGTTACCAGCAAAATACTGAAAAATAAGTCAGTATTAGACTGCAAATGGGAAACAATAAATAAAGGAGATGGAGAAGATTGCTTGGCAGGATACTTTCTCTTGGAAGAATGATTAATGTGTTTCCATGTCTAATAAGTCATTTTGTGTGTAGTTTTCTGTGTTTCCCTGGGGTGCCCGGTGTGTGTGGCAGTGTGGGATGGTTCTGGCAGTGTCTGTGCCCTTGCACACCCTGCGGCTCCCTGAGGAGCTGGCAGTGCCTGGGGCACCTCAGGAGCTGTCCCCGTGGGCAGGGCAGGGCTTGTGCAGCGTTTTGGGCTGCTGGTTTGGGGTGGTTTTGGATGGTCTTGGGTGGGTTTGGGTGATTTTGGATGGTTTTGAGTGGTTTTGGGTGGGTTTGGATGGTTTTGAGTGGTTTTGGATGGTTTTGGATGGTCTTGGGTGGTTTTGGATGGTTTTGGATGGTCTTGGGTGGGTTTGGATGGTTTTGGGTGGGTTTGGATGGTTTTGGATGGTTTTGGGTGGTTTTGGATGGCTTTGGGTGGTTTTGGATGGTTTTGGGTGGTCCAGAACACTCAGAGCTGCTCAGGACTGGGCTGCACCTTGCAGCTGGCCCTGTTGTGGCAGTGACTCTGCTTTTCCTGTGCGTGTCCCTGACTCTGACAGAGTTCTCTGAGTGCTGAACTGCAGCTCTGGGCTCTGCACCCACCCCTGGGCACTCCTGGCAATTTCACATCTGGGAAATCCTGGCCAGGGAATTCCTGTTCGGGCTCCTGTTCTCCTCTCTGTGCTGCTTAGTCCTGCTCATTCCTGCCATGAGGAATCCTACAGGATTGCAGGGTTTGTCAGCAGGAACACAGGCTGGGATGAAGCCACAAACCACAGTTCTTGCTGATTTTTATTCCATGGAGTCATACTTTTCCTTTATTTTGAGGAAACGCTGCAGGATTTCTGTCCTGCTGTACAGCCTGTGGATGGTGTCTGGCTGCTCCAGTTTCTGGATAAATGACACATTTATGTGGCTCTAGGGTTTTCCCTAAGTGTGAAATTTGGGCTTTTTTTGCCCCTACTGTTGTGGATTGCAGGGAGCACCCTGGGGAGGTGGGGATGTGGGTGGCCTTGCTGCAGGCAAGCCCTGAACGCCTGGAATCTCTGAGAGCCTCTCACTGCTTCTGTTTTCCTCCTCTGCTTTAGGTGTTGGCATCAGGGAGTCTGGAAAAAAAACCCATAAAGATGTGAAGTGATCATTTTCAAGCAGTATTTTTAGCTGGCCAAGGTGGTTTGTCATTGGTTTAAGGCAATTTTGGTGAGGTTGGGTACATTTGTGCTGCCTGGGCAGTGCCAGGGGGATGTGGAGCCAGGATTTCTCCTTGCAGGGCTCTCCAAGAAAACCCAACACGTGAAGAAACCAAAATAAAAAATGCACTAAATAGATTTGTTTTGGTGTGTGTTTGTTCGTTTAATTTTTTCACGGCTTTGTTTGTCACTTGGGGGTTTTTCCATTGTAATTCTTTTAGTTTCAGTATTGGAGATCACACACTGCATTATAATTTTGGTCAGGGCCTCTGAATAGCATTGCCTCATGTTTTAATAATATGTTTCAGTTGGACAATGGCTAATTTAAGATGAGTAGCAGAAGTTCACTGGCACCCATTTCCATGCTCAGAAAGAGAAGAATGGGCTCTGGAAATAATAACAAAAATAGTAACATGGAGCCTAAGTACTGTTCTAATAAAAAATATGAAAAATTTCATCAGTCAGGCCTTGCTTAAAATAGTCCAGGTGGAAGAGCAGGAGGAGAGGTTGGTTAAAGCCCTGCACAGGTTCTGGGGTGTGAGGGTTGGAGGCCAGTGCTGCTCCTGCCCTCAGCTGTGCTCTTGCCTGTCTTTGCAGATGAAGACTGTGAGTGTTGCCTTAGTTTTGTGCCTCAACGTCGGCGTGGACCCTCCTGATGTGGTGAAAACAACTCCCTGTGCCCGCCTGGAGTGCTGGATTGGTGAGTCCCCAGAGCTGCAGGCTGCCCTGGTGCCACAGCACAGAATTCATGCCGGGGCTTGGGCCTGGGCTGAGCAGGGAACTGGGATCTCGTTTTTCCTGGCTTAATGAAGAGTCCAGCTCCTGCTGCTGCCATGGGTCAGCTCTCCTGCTGGGCTCTGAAATGAGATCCCATGGAGAAAAAACAGCTGCTAATGAGCTGCTTTGCTTTCTTGTAATTATTTTAGATTTAGAGATATCTAAAGGAAATCTCTGAGCAGAGCCACCCTCAGAGTGCTGGGGTTGCAAAGCTTCCAGTGCCCCTTGTCTGCCTCACCCAGCAGAGCAGGGCGTTTGTCAAACACCTTGCTGTGTTTGGAGGTGGCTGCTCCAGGGCTGTTTGAATTGGAATCAGTCAGAAGATCTGGAATTATTCCCAAGGATGTCTTGCCAGCAGTTCCAACACCTGGCTTTACTTTCATGCAGCATTGCACTAAATTCCTAGTTTTTTTGTGAAGAAATTAAAAGTTCCCTTGGTTTTGGAGGAAAAAGGTCTTAATTATCAAGAGGAGACAAATCTGAAGTAATATTAGAAGGAAATAATCTTGTGTACAGAAGCTTTCTCAGATTTGGTTTTTTATCTAGAAATTGGGAATGTTCAGCCTCCAGCACATCCCACGCTGGGCCCTGCAAGCCTCAGCTCAGGGCTTCCACAGGCCCCAGGAGCAAATTAATCACTGCACAAACAGAGTTTCTTTAAAAACTTTCAGCAGACTTTCTGACCTTGCATTGCCTGCTTTGTGAGTCACAGCATCTGAGGTTTTTAACCTGGGAAGGCTGAGGAGAGCCCTGGCAGGCACAGGGCTGAGGGCAGCCCTGGTGTCTCACTGACACACGAGCAGAGCAGCATTGCAGAGTCATTTAAATAAAGTCATTAGTGCCTATCATTAGCAAAGAGAATTCTGAATGCAGTTTTGTAATTAAATTTGCAGTGTGTTTGTGTACACAAGTGCTGCTTCCACTTCCAGCCAACTTGAAATTTCTGAACAAGGTGATTGGGGAAATATCTGATGTTTTTCAGGAGCAGGGAAGGGTGCAGTGGTGTCTGTGCCACATGTGCAGGCTCTGGGGTGCTGCTGTTGTCACCTGGGCTGGGGTCACAGCTGGCCACCCCTGGTGACAAATGGCCACTGAGCAGAGCCACGTGCAGGCCCTGCTGCACCTTCCACGTGCTTTTATTCGTTAAAGAAAAATAACTTTCCAAATCCTGCTTTCATCCTGCTTTATTACATTTTGTTTCTAACAAAAGTGTACTTGCAAAAAACTGGAAAAAAAAGAACCAACCTTCATTGATCTAGTTTAGTGCTTTTAAAATAATTGATATTAAATAGGAAAATATTAGCTTGTAGGGTTTTTTTTTAAGAAAATTTGTTAATTGTTTAATTATATGTCCACGGTGTTTGAATAAAGCACATGGCCTGGAATTGTATTGCTATGTATGGATTGTGGTAATTATCTAGCAATAAAATTAACTTCTTAAATATTACAAATAGCACACAATCTCTGCAGCAGGAAGCAAAGAAAGTAAATGAAGCAGGATTTTGCATTCATCAACAGAAAATGCTTGTCATCAAATATTTAACCAATTTGAGTTCTTGTCATTATTTACAATAGAAACCTTATTTCATTACTAAAAGAAACAAATGCAATGCCTCTCCTGTCTTTGGAAACAAAATCGTGTTCAGCAGCTCAGTGAGAGAAATCTTCCCCATTTGTCAGCCTGTAATGGAACTGGATTCTTGTTGGACTGAAGAATTTGGGGATAATCTTTGGGTGCTGCCCCCAGGTAAATTCCACGAGTAAGGAGGTGTTAATGAGCTAATGAAATAATGAATGGAGCCATGCTAATGAAAGGAGCCATGAGAGCAGCCCTGAGTGAGCTGAGAAATCCTTCTGTGTGCTCTGTTCCCAGATCCTCTGTCCATGGGGCCTCAGAAAGCTCTGGAGACCATCGGGGCCAACCTGCAGAAGCAGTATGAGAACTGGCAGCCCAGGGTGAGTCCGGGGGGTTCCTGGGGCTCCCCTGCCTGCCACTCCCTGCCCCAGGCTGCAGCCTCTCCCCGCTGAGCCTGTGCCTGCTGCTGGGCTTTTTCCTGGGGTGTTCCCGAGGGTGTTCGTGTCTTGCAGCATTCATGGCAGATATTCGTGTAGAGAATTTCCTCCTGCGTTTTTCCTCGTGGCACGCTGGCAATTTTTATATCTCAACAGCTCAAGAGTTTAGCAGAAAATTCAAAATATGTCTGAAATCAGACGGGACAAAAAGCATCTTGGAGCAAAGGTGAAAACGAAGCTTTTCCTGTGCTCTGCCTCAGAGTCCTGGTCTGGGGGGTTGGCAGGTCAGGAGCAGCAGGTTCCCTGCGTGGGCCTGGTGGAGGCAGTCCCAGAGCTGGGCTCATTCCTGCTTCTTGCAGGAAATCACAGCCCCTGACACATTGCAAAGCCAAACACGTCCTGCTTTATTGCACTCCACAGGGCTCTGGAGCTTTCTGCAGTAATAAAGAGAAGTTGGTGTGCCATCTGCAATAAAACAATAGGAGCATTATTGAATTTCCTACAGCTTTCATATAAATACTAATACATCCCTTTTTGTCTGTTTCTTGGGGGCCTGGAATGGTTGAGGAGTGGATGGAAGGAAAGCAATTTGGGGAAAACCAGTCTGGAAAAAAGAGCAAATCATGACAATCTTCTGAAATAGCCGATATTCCCAGGCTGGCAGTGCCTTCCAGCAGGAGCTGCTGTCATCAGCACCTTGTTGGCAATGAATTGGTGCTGATTGCTGGTGGCAGTAGTGACCACGGTGTGACCAGTCCTGTGCCACCACTGCCAGCCAGTCCTTGGCTGCTTCTGTTCAAACATCCCCCTTTTTGCTCAGTACAAACAGCTTTTCTGAAAGAAAGCCGTCAGAGGGGTAAAGCATGAAAATTCCTTGTTTCTGGAAGCTCCCAGGCTGCACAGCTGATGGATATTTCCTTCCAGGTCTTATTGAGCCCCTTTCTAAATAATTTATCAGCTTGCCATTGCTTGAAGTATTTGTTCTGATTAAATTTAAGACTTTGCTTTATTGTTGTGTAGCTTCATAAATTTGTGTGCTGCAGGAGCAAAAACCACTTCAGCTGTTGTTTCCTCTGCAAAATCCTGCAGTTAAGCAATATTCAGTCATTTCATGCAGTTCTCAGATGAAGACTGTACTGGGAGAGAGGGTAGGAGATGACAGAGCTGTGGGCTCGATGTGTCTTGATAAAGAGTTCTTGCAATTCAGTGCAGATAAAATTGAGGAAGGAAAAGTGGAAGGAAAACCAAGACAGCTCTACACCAACACTCCCTTGGGTTTGGGGCTTAAGTTTTGCTGGGCAGGGAAGGGGTTAAAGGTGAGGGTAATCTGGAAAGAGGTTTAATTAATTAATCAGAGGGGTTGCTTAAGCAGCTGAGAATGGAAGGAGAAAAGGGAGTGAAAATGGAGAGCACAGGACCTGGTAATGCCTGACTGGAGGGGAAAACCTTCCCTGGGACTGATCCTTTAGGGAAAACCTTCCCTGGGACTGATGCTCTGATCTGGAATGTGCAGCAGTGGGGTGGGAATGGCTGGAGGAGCTGGGGGGAACTGGGGCTCACTGGTGACAGGGCTGGGATCCCCAGGATCCCAAGGGGAGCCTTTGGCTGACACAGAATTGCCCAGAATAAAATCATTGGAGTTTCTGTGGGAGGTTGCTCGGTGTTTGAAGTGTTTAGACAAGGAACTGATCATGTTGGACTGGGATTTGTGTGCTGCTGACCCCATTGTGCACCCCCTGCAGACCCTGCCTGTGAGAGGTGCAGCCAGAGCATGGCTTTGCTGTGCTGGCAGGGAGCAGCAAACATTTCCCTGTGCTTGGGGTGTAAATTCAGTTTTTTGGCAGCACTGCATGTTGTGCCACTGCAAAGGCAGGGATTTGCCTCAGTTTGGGAGTCCAGAGCCTTTGGAAACAGGGCTGATGGGCTGTGAGCTGTGGGTGCTGCTGCAGGGGGGTGGTTTGTGGAGGTGCAGGAGCTCTGGGGAGTTTAGTGAGCAGGAGTCACTGCTCTGCAGGTCCCAGTCAGTCTGTGGAGCTGCCTGGGGAGGATGGAGGCTCTGCTGCCTGGGGAGGATGGAGGCTCTGCTGCCTGGGCTCTGCCTGCAGGCAGGGAGCTCTGTGCACCCCCCAGGCTGGAATTGTCAGAGCTGGCAGGGAGCCCCCTGTGCCCTGATCCCTGAACAGAACCTGTGGCATGAGCTCACAGTGGAATTGCTGCCTGCCTTCTCTGGAGGCTGCCAGGCTTTGTCCCCCCTGGTTCTCCTGGGGACATGTCCTTCCCTGGCTGCCAGCCCTGCCCAGTGCCCTGTGCCCCCTCCCTGGGGCTGTGCAGCCAGAGGCTGCCCTTGGCTGAGGCACAGTTTACACCCTTCAGGACCTGCTGTGAAGTAGTCTGGAGCATATGCCTATTAAATTTGCATGAAATTATAGATTTTTCCCCTCTCTTTGTTAGGTCTGGCTTTTCCCCAGGTTCTCCCTGTAACTCCAAACTGACCAGAACACTCACAGGAATTCTTCCTTCCTTCACTCAGTCATTTTGGAGCTTCTGTTGGGATTGTACTGCTGCACAGATCTCAGTGGCACTCCTGCAGCAGCTGCTTTTTGCAGTCCTGTCCTTTATTCCCTGATGAACTTCCCCAGCCCTGCCAGGAAGGCCAAAATCTGCAGTTCAAAACCACTCCTAGGGGAGGTGAAGAGGATGCAGACACAGCCCCTGCTGAGCTGCTTCCCTGGGATCTTTTGCAGAGGTTTTCCAGCTGAGGGGCAGTTTGTCTGTGGGATGTGGGGTTTTACATCCTGGCAGTGATTTGCCAGCACCACTCCCCTCCTGCCCTTCCAGAGCAGCAGCTCCAGGGCTCCTGCACCAGCCAGGCCAAGGGACTGAGCCATCACATCCCAGAGAATCCTCCCCTCACACCCACTTGCCTACATAAAACGAAGTCAATTACAGTATTGATTTTTTAATTCAAGTGCTACAATTTTGCTTCCCTTTTTCTCCTCTTAATTTCCTCATTTTTTTTTGCTAAGAGAGTCATTTGGGCTGTTTTAATTCTCCCCTGGAATGAGCTGATTTCATTAGAGCTGGATGGATTATACCTGAACAGGCATCCCTGGGGTGAAGCAGAACTGTGAGCCATGAAGGGGGATGAAAATGCTGGATGGGGAAAGGGCTGGGGAAATCCAGAAGACAAGATTAAATAAACTTTTAGGAAGCCTTTGGGAAGCTGGAGGGTGGCACAGACCCTGGAGCTGTTCTGCTGCTGTTCCTCGGGCAGGGTGGGAGGGAAGGGCTTCCCCATTTCCCTCTGATCCAACCTCACCTGTTGTGTGATGGGCTCTGAGGACACATCTCCCACAAGATGGGTAAATTATCTCTTTTGTGGCAGGCCTTCAAGGAAACAGTGATTTTCTGATCAAACAGGCTGCTTCTCCCTCTCTTCTAGTCTGCTTCCCAACAGTTTGCTCCTAATTTCAAAGGAAGTACAGCCAAGGTACTTGAAATGGATCATTGAAAGGCTCTGCCTTTCAGTGCATGTTGTCTGTTGTTGATGCTGTTGTTCCCCTCGTTAGAGATCTCTGGGCTTTGATTCTGTGTCTGAGGTTTCATTCCTTCATTGCTTTTTTCTGCCTAATTAATTGGGAAGTTGCTGCTGCACATCAAAGGGGAGCATTTCCTAAAGAGTAACTACTTAAGCATGAAAACTAATTGAACACATGACCTAATTATTGGTCTCTCAGTGAGTCATACTTTTCCTTTATTTCTGTAGGGTTTTTCTTTTGAAACAACAGCAAATACTAATTGCTCCTGCAGAAGAAATACTGTAGAATTCCAAAGGGGAACATGGAAAAACTGGTGCTTGGTCTCCAGTAGGAGATATCTGCAGATGTAGGAGCATGTAAGAAAAAAATGAGTAAGAAGGAAAAACAAAACAACAAAAAGACAGTGTGACCTTGTTTAACAAAACCAGGTTTTCCTTAGAGGACTATGTTTGTTGGTTTTCATTTCCCAACAGCCTCTTGAATTTGGCAGCTATTTCAGGCTCTGCAAAATTCTGCTGGATCAATCCTTTGCTGTCTTGTTAAAGATCAACTGTCTTCAGCATAAACCAGCAGGGTTTTTTTTTTCAGGGGGGAAAAAAAGAAGTCTGCCATAGAAGTGGAGTCAACAAGTCTAATTGTGGAACCCAGTTATTGCTGTTTTCCTGCTGTGTGAAACGCTGAGCTGGTCAGAGTGTCACTGTCAGCCAGGGCTGAACACAGCTCTGGAAGCACTGGCCATTGAAAAGCACAGATTTCAATGTGCTAAAGGATAAAACCACTCTCTAATGCCTTGGGCATGTGGAGAAAATGAGGAGGAATGAGTCAGTGGTTGTAGTTTTCTCTTTGGAGGCTCTCCAGGTGATCTGCATCCCAGCCCTGCCTCAGCCATGGCCTGCCTGGGGAGAGCAGGAGCCCAGGGCTGCCTCAGAGCAGCCCCAGAGACACCAGGGCAGGGCAGGGCAGCTGAAAACCCTCACTGGGCACCTCCTGCCTGCCCTGGGAGCTGCTGAATGTGGAAGGGCTCCTGGAGCAGGATAACTGAGCATTTGGGAATTGTGTGTGCAAGGGGGGAGCTCTGGGCACAACTCGTGTTTTAATGCTTTGGATAGTGAGAAAAAAAACCCTGATAAATCTTTAACACACCCCTGCAAGTGGAAACTGAAATTGCAGCAGTACTGTACTCAATACTGGTTTCTCAGAGATTCTCCTGGAAAAAAATGAGTCACAAAAAGGAAAAAAATGGTTGCATGTGTGAAGTGCTGTGGGGAAGTGTGTTCAGAAGCTGCAGGGACCAGGCAGTGGCACTGAGCTGTTCCTGCACTGCAGGCAGCAGGGGCTGCCACTCTGGACCTGAGCCAACAAACTTGCAAAGTCAGTTTAGTGGGAAAAAGCTGAAATCCTGTGGGTCCTGGCAGATGCTGCAGGGCTGGAGTTCAGTGGGAAGGGTGTGCTGGAAGGAAAGATCAGCCAGCAGCTGAACTCCTGTCCAGAGCCCTTGCCTTCCCTTCCACACTGCTGACAAGAGCTTCACGTCACATCTTTTATTCTTCATGTCTCTTTTGTCATCAGCTCTGTCATCAGAATGGGGCCACAATTGGCAGGGAGCAAGATTTGTGTTTTTGAGGGTCTTTTCCTGTGGCCATTGATGTTGGCTTGTCAGAAATGGGAAGGAAGGGCTGACAGGAAAAGGTCTGGGAGAGAAAAGCAGCTCTGCCTGGCAAAGCTGATTAACACATTTCTGTAATTACCA
Organism: Rhabdornis inornatus; assembly: GCA_013397075.1. Lineage (NCBI taxonomy): Eukaryota > Metazoa > Chordata > Aves > Passeriformes > Rhabdornithidae > Rhabdornis > Rhabdornis inornatus. Next base: position 18,080 of record VWZS01002884.1, read on the forward strand.
GCCTGCTCTGACCTATTTAAAAACACCTTGGAGTGCTGAATCCCTGGGCTGGGGGACAGGGAGAAGGCTCCTGCAGATCCATCCTGGTGCCTGTGCCCAGTAACCAGCACTGGATTCACTGGAGAGGGATGCAGTGCTTGGAGCCTGGGACATGCCAAGGATGCTGCATGAGGAGCTCCTTGCTAACAGGCACCACCAGTTTTGTGCAAAACTTAGAGATTAACAGAGGAAATTTCTGACATTTTTATTTATATTCCTGCTCCTCTCTAAGGCAGAATGAGAAAATCCTGAGATGCTTTGGTTTAAACTCCTTTACTGTGGAGATTAGCAAAGCATAAACCTTTGAATGATTGACTTTCCTTCTCCTAACTCCTTAAAGTGTTTTTAATCAGAAAATTGCTTCATTAAGCAATTACTTTGCAATCAGAGGAGAACTGAAATTACTAAACAATTATTCAGTATTGAGGAGATGAAGTTCTTGCACTGTAGGGCCCCAGCCTTGCAGCTCCTCCCTGGAGCACGATGCACTTGGGCCAGGTTATGAAGACACCCAGCTGGAGAATTTCCCAGTTTGTGCTCCTGCAGCCTTAACTGGGCTCCCAGTAAGATCCAAGTTTCTGTTGAAGAAACAAGGAGATCCATAGCCTGAAACTTGAAAGAGCTCTTAAACCGAGGTTCTAGAGAAGGAATGGAGCTGAGCCTACACTGATGCTTGGGACTTAGGTTGTTTGACTAAGCAGGTGTGAAAGATGTGACCTGGGGTGTTTTAAAATCCTGTTAGGGCCCCTTGTGGTGTGACCCATCGAGCTGTCACCAGGCGAGGGGCACATCTGGCATAGGAGAAGCAGATTTGAGTCCTTTTGCCATTCCCTTTGTTTAAAAGTAAGCAATTATTTCTGCAGCCCTGTCAGAAGGGTTATTTGAGCAGGGAGGGAAGGATTTGTACCAAACCCGGGAGGCTGGTGGGTGGAATTTCTGTGAACTTTGGCACAAACCTGCAGTGTGGAGCAGCTTGTAACTGCTGAGGAACACACCTGCCTCGTGGATGTGTTGTAGCAGCAGCTCAGGCTTGGCTGTCCTGATTTTTGTCTTCCCTGTCAACATCAGTTCCCATGAACAAACTGCTCAGAGGAGTTTTTTTGGAAGTGTTACTGGATCCCGAGCCTGCACAGTGAGCATTAGGTACTTTGGAATTCATTTCACATTGGACTTGAAAGCAAGGTCAGAGACTCTGCAGAGGGAAGGTAAAGTCCCTGCTCTGCTGGCTGCAGGTACAGCAGGGGATGTGCCACACTCAGAGCTGGCTCCAGCCCCATCCTGCCCTGGCAGCAGCAGCTCCAGGAGCCTGGGGCTGCTCCAGAGGGAATTAGCAGGAGGACATGGAGAGGGGCTTGAAATGCCCCCAAATACCTGCAGAGGACTTGCCTCAGAGTCACCCTTTGGCTTAGTTTAGTATTTAAATTAAAGCATCTCTAAGTTATAGTTTGTCTTCACTGTAATTAATATTTTTCAAGTTGGCAATGACTAATAATTTTATCAGTAATATTTTCTCCTGGCCTGTGTTAACCAGGTTAAGCTGCTGCCTGTAATGTCAATTTGGGATTTCCAGCACACTCCCTTGTACTTAAATATGCAGTTTTTATTATCTTGGCCTAATCCTCATGAATTTGCATCAGGGTAATTTCATGTGCCTACAGCCTAAAATTAAAACACCTAAAAGGAGGTGGTGGGGCTTTTTTAATATAAAATTAAGAAGCTTGGAGTCTGTGGATATGGTTCAGAATAATTTGTATTTGCATGATGTGTCCAACCCCAGAGTTATTGTGGCCATATCAGCATGGGCTTGAGGTGATTGGGTTTGTGATTGATGGGGATGAGCTGCAGCCACTTGTTACAGTGCTGAGTTATCTCTGAGCTTGTCACACACCAGGCTCACTGTGTCTGCTCCCCCAGGTGAGCTCTGCAGCTTACCTGGCCTGGGACAGCTCTGCCCTGGCACTGCTGGGCTGGGACAGCTGTGGCACTGCTGGATCCTGGGCTGGGATAAGCCTGGCACTGCTGTGTCCTGGGCTGGGATCCTGTCCTGGGCTGGGATAACCCTGGCACTGCTGTGTCCTGGGCTGGGATAAGCCTGGCACTGCTGTGTCCTGCCCTGGCACTGCTGGGCTGGGACAGCTGTGGCACTGCTGGATCCTGGGCTGGGAATGCCCTGGCACTGATGTGTCCTGGGCTGGGAATGCCCTGGCACTGCTGTGTCCTGCCCTGGCACTGCTGTGTCCTGCCCTGGGATGTTTGTTGTGGAATTGTGCAAACCCAAAAGTGTGCAGCTCTAAATGTGTCTGTCCTTTGATGTGTCTCCAAAGGCAGTGTAAATGCAGGATCCTGAATCTTCCTTTGATGCAAGAAAAGAGCTGTGGTTTAGTCAGTATTAAAATGAAATCCCAGTGAATTGCAGGCCTGGGTTATTAATCACTGTTTTGGATGAACCAAAGAACAAAGTATTTTTGTTTGTGAGTGAAGTCTGTAGTTTTTCACTAGAACAGCTTCCCCCTCAGCAGGCCTGGAGCCAGGCCAGCCTGGCATCCCATGGAGACACAGTTCTGTAGTAATGGGAAAGGAAAGGAAATTGGTGAGTACAGAACAAGTGGCAGTGCAAATCCTGTCCCGGGGCTCTGCTGAGCTCTGCAGTGCCTCTGGCTCAGCCCTGCCCCTCCCTGCCTGTCAGCAACGTTTGGGAACGTGCTGGAGGGCTCAGGCTACAGAACACATCCTCTGGGAGCTTCCCAGACACTGCCCTCCATGGCTGGAATTAGGGATTCTCCCCCACCTGCCTGTTGTATCAGCAACTCTTTATAAATGGACTTTCCTCCAAATCTGTGTTGAGATCTTGCTGAAGAGCCTCTGGGAATCCAAATGGGTTTATATCAAAGAGATCCTTCCTCTCATGTCTGTGCTCTTTGATTTCTTGAGAAAACTCTACAAGATGAGGGTTTGATTTGAAAAGTCTGGCTTCTCATTAGAGATGCTGAATGGGCTCTTCCCCAAAGTTTGTTCGTGCTTCTGTTTGTTTATTATTATTTTGTTTATTATTATTTCACCAACGTGCCCAGCACAGAGCTCAGCCTGGATTTCCTCTGGATTCCTTTAGAAACTGATGTCATTCTTGCTGCTTTCCCCTTCCCTGGTACCCAGGTGCTTTCAGAGGGATTCTACCATCTGCAGGTGATGCTCAGTGATTCAATACTTGAGAAAATTCAGTTTATACTTTTTGGTTCCTGGAGATGGGAGGGGGTGTGGGAGCTGGGGGGTCTCACTGTGTCCCCCACAATGCCTGGGGAGGCTGCACTAGCTGGAATTGTCTGATCCTATCTTGGATTTTCCTTTTTCTTTTTTTTTCTTTTTTTTTTGCCATGTTCCTGTCCGTTGCAATGTATTCAGGAGATTTAAAAACTAAAATATAATGGTGTGGCTTTGCTGTGTGTACCACATGTTCATCCTGGCTGGGAATTTTTGACATACATGTGCCTGTTTCATGTGTCTGAGCCCCACTTTGTTCAGATACTCTCAGGAACACGTTGCATTAAACTGGCAGCTGCCTCATAGAAAGTAGAATATGAATTAATTCAATTTTATGCTCTTCACTTAAAAGAAAACTTAATCCAGGATTTTTAGTGTTCTTCTTTAATAGTTCTTCAAGCATCTGAGAAGCATCTCTGTCTGGGCTGGTTTTATCCTTTCCTGTGAGATATTTGTGAGTGTGGCTGAGCTGGGTGTTGGTCCAGGATGGGTCCCTGAGCTGCAGGGATGGGTTTGTGCACACAGCCAGGAGGAGGAACCTGCCCACCCTTGCCCTGGGGGCTGCTGGTGTCACTGCTTTTGGCTTTCAGCCACTTCTTTGTAAGGCTTCTTTTAGTTGAGTTTTTTCAATTTGGGCACCATTCCAAAAACCCCTCTCTTGGAATAATTAGCTTGCTTTGATTCCTGTTAATTAAATCATGTGAAGTGGGCTGGCTGTGTGCATGGCAGAGTCACAGGTTTCATGTCTTTGCTTTTGGAAACTGGGATGCAGATCTGCTGCAAGTGGCAGCTGCACCACCCTGTGCTACTCCCTGAGATTTGGATTGGGAAAAATCATTGCTGAGGATAAGGGAAAGCTGCAAATCAGAGTTTGGGATCCACCATGGGGAGGCTTTGCCGTGGGCTGGACAGCCCAGGATAGGGAGGTGATGGATTCTGCACTGGGATAACTGGGGTGGGACTGGTTCCTCCAGGAAATCCCACCCAGCCCTGCTCTCTGAGGTTCCACAGGGCAGGAAACCTTCCAGTGCTGGGGCTTGTCCATCCTGCAGGTATGGAATCATGGAATTGGGCTGGAGGGGACCTTACAGACCCTCCAGTCCCATCCCTTCCCCTGAACCAGGCTGCTGCAGCCTGGCCTTGGACACTTCCAGGGATTGGGCAGCTCAGAGGGAACATTGAAACCTCAAACACTGCAGCTCTATTGCCTCCATTTTATTTATTTTACCCAACACTGAAACCTCAAACACTGCAGCTCTATTGCCTCCATTTTATTTATTTTACTCACCACATGCAGTGCCTTGTGTGTGCCATTTGCATTTGGGATTCTTTGTCACCCAGAAGCTGTTTAAAAAACCCAATCTCCAGCCAAATAAAGCTTTTATATCTCATTATAGATTCTGGGTAGGAGCATCCTTCTTCTGCAAGGAGGTGTAAAAGGCAGTTTCAGTATAAAATACTGAATGTTGGAGTAGTTTCTTCTGTGGATAAATTTGGAACACATTCAGTAAGGTATCTTAGGGATAAAAGAGGAGTGACTTCAGGATTTGTTCTGCTGAATGAGAAGAGGATGATGCTGTACCTTGTGAAGAGCAGAGCTCTGGATGCCAGCAGAGACATTTGTCATACATTTTTCATAGACTGTGTCCTCTGTGCTGGGGGTTGTGGTTTTGGCTTGGAATCACACACACACTGTGGCCTGAGTCTTGTGGAGTCTTTCTGCAGCAAAGACTGAGGTCTTGGGCTGCAGGAGAATCAAAGAGCAAGACTTGAATTTTATGGCTTTGATGAGAAAATAGGTTTATCCTCATATTTTCTTAAAGGGAAAAAAGATCCATCTCCCTGCTGAAGGAGCTGTGGTGCTCCAGCAGTGCCTGCTGGGCTGGGCAGTGCCAGTGGTGATGGGAACCTGGCCTGGCTTCCAGAAATTTCCATTGCCATTTCCATTGCTGGCAGCTGAGCAGCATCAGCAGCTTCAGTCCCTTGTTCTGTCACCTCTGGCACTCTGCATTCCTTCCTGTTCACAGGAGCTGATCCTGGGCTGAGTTTCCTGGACTCAGCAGCTGGCAGGTGAGCAGAGCTGGGTTTGGGAGGTGATGCTGAGCCAGGTCTGGTGTCTCAGGTGGCAGCACAGCCACGGAGCTGCTGCAGCCCCAGCTGCTCAGGAGAGGGGTCTGTGCCTGGGGCTGCTCCAGTGCCTCACTTGTGTCCTGCCCCCATTCAAAATTAAAGGAAAACCTGTAATGAGGTGGAGTTTGCAAAGCAGAGCCATTCATTTAAGCTCAAAATCCAGAGGACTGTGGGAATTTCTGCAGCCTGCCCTTGCAGTGGGGTAGGAGCTGATGAATCCACTGGAGGGGTTTTTCCCTCTGGACAGACTGCTGTGGGAGAGGTCACTGCTGTGCCCTGCCCAGTGAACACCTGGCTGGTTTGTTTTTCCTTTGAAAGAAGAAAATCCCATATAATAATTTGGGAGGTGACTCTGTGGGGATGTCAGGGGATGATTGGCACCATCTCACTTCCCATTTCAGCATTAAACAGGGCTAATGTCCTCAGTCAAACCACTTGCTGCTACCCCCAAACTGGTTTCTCTTCCTGGTTTGGGTGCCAGAACTCCTTTCTGTTGAAACTCCTCCTGTTTGCTGCAGGTTTGTCAATACAGTGTTTTATCAGTCCTGAAATTGCAGCACTGAAAGGTGAAATGTCTTAAAAATTGACATCCTAAGTGTCACAAATTACCAGGGACAAGGCTGGATAAACCAGTGAGCATTTCCCAGAACTGTGCCAATACACAAGCACAACTTTTAACTTTGCCTGTGTGAGCAGAATAATGAGAACCTCCTGGGTGAGGCCACCACGTTGTTACTTGTGACAGGAGCTTTTGGGCGAGGCAGGAGGTGATCAGGAGCTGCCAGTGCCCATCAGGATGGAGTGTCCTGCGTGTGACTGCAGCAGGGAGCACAGGCTCCTTGCCAGGCACCAGGAAATGCCTGCCAGCACCCCCTGATGGAAGGCGGGAGGGCAGTGTGGTGGTCAGGGCCAGGAGCTGGCCCATGGCTCATAAAAACAGGAGAAAACAGCCCAAAGCCAGGGCTGTGGCTGTGGCACCAACAGGAGCTGCTGAGGTGGAGCCCCACAGGTTGGGCTCTGTTACCTTCTGCACTCATTAGTGCTGGAAAGCTCCTGCTGGGAGCTGGAGGGGGAGGAATAACGATGCAGGAAAGAAAAAAGACAAAAAAGGCACCACCTGGGCTGGTGTGTTACTCACCTGCCTGCTTCTTGTCATATCTAAAACTCCCACCTGAGTCCTGAGCTGGCAGTAGGACTCAGACTGTGCTTATTCACAGGCTGCCTCCTTTCCATTCCTCTCCTTTCCATTCCCTCAGCCTCGTGTTTCTCCAGGCCCAAATGATCTGTTTGCAGTTTGGAAATTGAGATCTACAGACTTTAGTGCTGGAGTCTGAATCCACCTCCATTAACTGCAAGCTGTGTTTAATATTGATGCTCCAGGGACGTGAGGAGGGATGGAATGAGCCTGTTCTCCTGGGGGAAAAAAAAAAAGCTGAAATTCCCCAGCACTGTGGTTTGGGTGGCTGCTGAAGCTGCCAGCAGCCAGGCTGGGATTTAAGGGGCACATTTTTGCAAATCAGTGTCTCCATCACTGCTCTGAGTGGAGAGAGGAGGAGGTGGGGGCTCTGTGGGAAGATTAATGCAGCCTCTTGGCTTTCCTGAGTGCTGAGGTTCCCAGAAAGGATGAGGGTGTCACATCACTGCTATTTGCTTCATATTTTTCCTCCTTTTGCTTGCTTTCCTTGGGTGTTGCCATCATTAAATGCTTCCATTCATTGTTCCCTCTCCCCTGCTGGCTGGGGACGCTGACTGTTAATTGAGCAGCGCTGTATCTGCTCTTCAGGCTTCTCAGATAAACAATTTAAATCCTTCATCCTCTTTTACTGTGACATTTTAAGACTTTCTCACATTTGGCTGCCACAGAGAAAAACCTAAAAAGCCCAAACTTCAGCCATGGTTTGGTTTATAAACAGGTTCCCAATGGCAGCTTTTGAAGAGGTGTGTTTGTCCTGCTCTTAAACTGGGGTCTTTATTTCACTACATCACATTGAAAGTTTTTATTGTGATTCTGGGGTTTCAGTCTCTGCAGCTCTGGAGAAGAGAGAAAGAGCCAGGCTTTTGTCTCCCAAAGGACAACTGAAAGACTTTCTGTTATTATTTGGCCTTACTTCAAAAAAATGCACTTTTGAGCGTGACAAACCAGCTCCTACCTGGGTGTCTTGAACTCAGCCAAGTTTAAAGGGGTTTGAAGCATTGGGGTTTTTGCCAGTTTGATTTTTCCTCCATCCTTCAGTGTGCTCAGTGCTCATGGGAATGGAGGAATGGGGTGTCCACAGCCACAGCTGGGGAATGCATCAGCTTTGCCCAAGGCAAAGGACAGCTCCAAGGGCTCTCCATCACTTTTCCCCCTCTTTACCCAGCTGTGTGAATGGCAAATTCCTGGGCCTTTTGTGTTCTTTTGTCTCGAGAATGGGCCTGGACAATTTTCTCCCTTCAAAAGAGGGAATTAGTTCAGCTGGAGGTGTAGTGGGTCTGAATTGGAGGATTAAGTGAGGGGTTACTTTTGAGACTGGCTAATGTTGAAACAGATTTCACTTTCCTAAGGCTTTTTGAATATTAAAAATTCAAAAGTGAGTGAGCTGTGCTAAGTTCCCTCCAACTCGTGCTGTTGGTGTGTGAGAATCCCACACGGCACCACAGACACACTTTGCTTATCCAGCCCCACTGCCAATATTTTGTGTTTCCTCTTCCCAAAGTTCCTATCCACACTGGATTGATGCCTTGAGAGGCTGCCTGCAACAGAGGCTGGGCAGAGTTAAAGGAATAAAGCAGGGATTTATTAAAAGCCTTCAAAGGATTCACCTTGGGCAGTGCAGGAGCCCAGGATGGACTCAGAGTCACGAGTTCTCACACTTGGATCAGTTTGGGTCCATTCCCATCTCGGCCTTCATTGTCCAATCCCAGCTCCAGGTTCTGCAGTCCCATCCTCCCAGATTCTCTCCTCCATTCGCTGCTGGTTGCACTTTTTGGGGCTGGAGCTGCAGCGCTGTCCTTGGTTGTGGGGCTGGCAAAGGATTGTTTTGTGTGCCTGAGCTGGGAGGAGAGCTTGGAACACTTTGGATGGAGCTCAGAGTTATCTCCTAACGCAGGGCAGAGTTGGAGAATATAAAAGCTGAAATTCGAGGCACGAGTAGCAGAGCTGAGAGTGACTGTGTCCCTGCTGTGTCCCAGGCCAGGTACAAGCAGAGCCTGGACCCCACGGTGGATGAGGTGAAGAAGCTGTGCACGTCCCTGCGCCGCAATGCCAAGGAGGAGCGGGTGCTGTTCCACTACAACGGGCACGGCGTGCCCCGGCCCACGGTCAACGGCGAGATCTGGGTCTTCAACAAGGTGGGTGTGGCTCAGCACTGCCCTGCCAGGCTCTGCTGCCCTCGAGTGCTGCTGTCACACGCTGCTTTGGGTTGGAGGGACCCTAAATCCCAGCCGGTGCCACCCCTGCCGTGCCGGGGACGCCCAGTGTCCAACGCCAGTGTCCAGCCTGGCCTTGGGCGCTGCCAGGGCACCCGCAGCTGCTCTGGGCACCTGTGCTGTGGAAGGAGCAGAGCTCTAAGCTGCAGCTTAGATCAGAAATTGCTTACCTAGAGTGGCTAATACTAGAAATACTTCCCCCTGCAAACCCCCTGCTTTATCTCCCCATGAAACTATTGAGCAGCTCCCCAGACCCTTTAGCTATTGGTCCTTTTTCCAAGCCACCATAACCCTACAAAAACCCCTGTCCAAGCGATTGCTGCCTTGGACCCCTTCATGGAAGAAGTGAAGTGTCTGCAGAGTCTCCTTGCAGCTTTCTCAGTCTCCTTGCTCTGCTGGCCAGAGGTACTCTGCAGAGAGGCTGAGATGGCAGTAGGACTGGAAGCCTGCACTCCAGGCATCGCCTGCGTGCTGGTCCCTCGTGGCTGGGGCCTGCCTGGGACACCAGCAAAGGCTGTTCCTTGTGGGATTCCCTGTCTGGGTGCACTGTGGCAGTTTGGGGCCCGACCCCGAGCCCTGACAGCTGCACTGTGCCAGGCCCCCACCCTCACTTGTTGTAATAAGCAGATGGGACTCAATCTCTTCATGAAAAGCCCATTCTTCATTTATGTAGTTCATATTTACAGGAAATTTTAGAAGGTACCCTGTTAAACTTAACTGGGTAACAATGCAGTGAAGCTCAGTTTATTGGCTGGTAAGGGCTATTGGATATCTCTATCAAATTTTCTCTTTCTAGATATATTTACATATTTTTTTCACTGATTCTTATGGGACAGATTTCTTGTTTTTGTAGGTGTTACCAGAATAGATTATTGTGCTGACTTTCATTTTTATGATTCTTTCACATGGGAACTTACAAGTCAGTTCTTAGCTTAGCTAGCAGGGCCTAACCCATATTTTATAAAGCATTTCTTTTATAATATCTGTACCTGTATGCAACACTCACTGCAAGGAATTTCTTCCCAATCTGTACCCTGAGTTTCCCCTGTCTGTTTGCACTCATTGTCCCATCCCTTTTCCAGGTTTAGGATGTGTTCACAGGTATGCAGTTCCCTGTTTGCTTTCTTTGTGTTTTTGAGGCTGTGTGACACAGGCTGTCCCTGCCCTGTGGGGCACTGAAACAATAAATTATTGGCACAGAGATGGAAAGGGAGCGTGGAAACTCAGAATTGTTCCTGCTCTGATTCACTGCCCAGTGTGCACATACCAAGAGAGCATCAAGGCAGTCCCTGGGAACTGGTTAATTTGGCATTTTCTGGCCTTTTGCCACACATTGAGGCTGCAATAACATTTTTCATGTATTTATTGGGAGTGCTGTTGTGTTAGTAAGGAGTAATGTTCTGGTTTAGCTGCTGTTTCCTGAGCAAATCTCAGTGTGGCTTCAAAAGGAGAAAAATCAACATGCCCCAACTTCAGACATGTTTATTCTGACATTTTGAGGAGCTTCTCTGCAAATTATGAATATCTCAGAGTTGTTCACCAGACAATTGGGGATGAAATCTGTTCATGAGCAGTTTCCAGTTGAGCTGTTGTTGTGTCATTCCCAGGAAGAGGCACAGAGGGGTGGTGGGAGCAGAGCTGGAGCAGGGACTGGCTTCTCCTCGTGCCCAAGCCAGGGAACAAACCCAGTGTGGCATCAAAGCATCACCCTGAGCAACTGCTCTGCAGAGCTGTGCTCCAACACCCCTTCTTGCTTCAAACCACCTCATTTACATATCATTAGCAAATTGGATGTTTTATGTGACCCCCACAGTAGAGTTGGAACATAAAATTCTTGTGGTTGGAAATACCACAGTATTAATCAGAGCTATAATCCCATCTGAGCTGGAGCGAGATGCATTGGAAATAGAAAGGTAAAACAATGCCTGCCCATAAAATGTCCTTGATGAGATGTGTCAGAGCAGGATTTTTATGTGGAGCTTGCTGGGGTTGGGATGTGCCTCACGTGAGTGGTGACCTTAAGAAAAGCTGTGCTGAGGATGGGCTGTTCATGCCCATTCCACCCTGCAGGGATTGCAGAGCTCCAGCTCCCTAAAACTTTGGCTTTTATCAACAGTTTTCCCTATTACTTTTAATGAAACATCCCAAACTGTTTTTTTGGGCAGAGCTGGGTTTGGAAAAGCCTTGCCCCTTCCTGCCTTATGTAACACATGGTTTATGATCCCTCCTGTCTTTATCGACGCTGATACGTGTCCTTGAAAATTGGATTTTTGTAAAAAGTTTACTGGTTTTATTACAGCTATTTTAAGTCTCTTGAATTTAAATGAGAATTATGATCCCATCCATCATCCTGCTGATGTTAATAGGAACATCACAGCTTTTCCTGAGGATTTTGGGCTGAGCTCAGGGCTGGAGGAACACCAGGTTGCCCTCTGCCTGCAGCTGAGAAGGATCCTGCTGGCAGCCACTGGGTGTTTGGTGGTGGCTCTGTGCAGGCAGGAATCTGTGCTTTATATTTTCAGCTCACTTGGTTCAGGATTGGCTCCTCAGAGCTGGTTTTAAATGGCTGATTTTTCTCCTCTTGCCTTCAGTTATTTGGGGGCGTTCGTTAAGATGGAGGACAAGGGACAAGATCCTCCTTATTTACAGAAGGGGAACTGTGGGCACTTCCCTCTGCTGAAGGCAGCTTTGTTGGTTTTAATTTTAATGGGTAATTTGAAAAGTTGCACAGAAGCTAAAGCTGTAATAAAATTATGAAGCATCTCGTTAGGCTGAGGCGGGGTAGTGCTGATGGGCTGCAGGGGCTTAATTATCCATCCTGATTTATTGATGGGGTTTTCAGTTTAAGATGTTTGATGTTAAATTAAAGACAGCTGGTTTGCATCCTTTATCAGTGTTGCAGAAATTTGGGATAAAATTGGACTATTAAATGCTGTTTGGAGTTGTTAGCACATATCAGAGCTCTAAATATCTGATACTGAAAACTCTTGGCAAAGTTCTGGGCTGTTTTTTTTTTTAGAGTTGAGTGTTTCAAATAACACCACAGTAAAATCTGCTTGTTGCTTGTGTCGACTTGGGTTCACATCCTCATTATTGGTAGATACTGGCTGAGATTTGTGTTCATTGATAGGTTTTATTTTGGGCTATCAGAGTTGGCTTTGTGGGTGTATTTTATGAGCTGACCCAGTTGTGTTGCTGGTGGCTGGAGTGGTGTCTTTGTCCTCAGAACTACACCCAGTACATCCCCCTGTCCATCTACGACCTGCAGACCTGGATGGGGAGCCCTTCCATCTTCGTCTACGACTGCTCCAACGCCGGCCTCATCGTCAAGTCCTTCAAGCAGTTTGCACTACAGAGAGAGCAGGAGCTGGAGGTGAGAGCTCAGCCTGCAGGGCTCTGCTGGCCTTTGCTCAGCACCAAGGAAGTTTGAGGTTGCTTTGCTGTGTACACAGAAAAATGTGTTCAAAGCTGTGTTGGAAGGCAAATTAATTTGCAAATAACTTCGCCATTCTGATCTTTCTGGTTCAGTTTGCTATCCCATTAAACTTGGAGTGATTTTTAATACAAGCACTAATTAAATGTTAATGTTAATAGAATCAATTTGGGCCCTAATGGTCTTTTCTGCTGAGATGAATGCTGAGGTGAGCAAGACATTGTTATTTTGGTTGCAAAACTCTGGTATCTGGGGCTGGATTTTGATGCAGTTGTGGTTTTGTGCTGTTGAAGTGAATGCAAAAATGTGAAGCAGCAAAAACCTGATCCACACAGGGATTGTCCTGGTGGTTCCAGTTCTGCAGAGTGTGGAATGTGTTCCCAATGAAAAGCTGTCCTTGGTTGCAAATGGAATTAGTAATAAATGTATTGAAGCAAATCTGAAATGCGAAGTGGAAGGGAAGGAGCTGGAATGTTCTGTGCAGCCTCCCCCTGCTGCTCACAGGGAAAGGACATTCCTAAAGGTTCACTTCTTACACTTGTAGGACACTGGATTAGAAACCCCCAAACTTCAAGCAAGGAATATTAATTCATCAGGGAGCTAAGTGTCACAAATACAACCTCCAAACAGATGTTCAGTGTCCCTGCCTGTCAGTCCTTTCCTTTGGAATTCCAGTTTCTGGAGGTGCTTTAGTGGGGGCTCTTTGGCAGGTGGAAATTCCATTGTACTGGAGCAGACAGTCCGATAGCCTGGGATATGCAGATCATTTCATTATTCCTTCTCTTCCATAAAATGATTCCATATTTTGTAACAAGAAGAAACTTCCCACGGTCTGTGGCTTGGGAAGAACATGACACTGCCAGACAGGGATCAATAGAATTGGTGGCACATGCCTTTTGATGTCAGAGGAAAGGGGTCTGAATATCCTTTCCCAAGTTTCCCTGTCAGCCTGGGGCTTCCACTGGGGTATTTCTGGGCCTTTCTCCTTTGTTTGTGCAAAGTGCTAACAGTTCATACAGTGCTGTCTCCAGCATTTTGCTGTTGGTTCCTCATTCTGTTCCCAAGCAGGTTGGACAGGTCTGGCTTCCCCTTCCCTTTCCCTCTTTCTTCACCCATTCCCTTTTCCCCTTGGCTCGTGCTGAGCTCCAGGAGGACTTGGAGGCTGCAGTGGGAGGGAGCAGCCCCAGGAGTTTGTGCAGGAAAACCTCTGCAAAGAGGGATGAGCACAAGTGATCAAATCTTTATTTCCACAAACATTCCATCCCATCTCCTCTGGGATTCTTCATCTTGTGGAGTGTGTGAGGTTACATGGGACAGCTCTTGCAGCACAGGTTAACAGTGCCACCTAATTTGGTTTTGAAAATACTTCCAGGGTTACGTGTCAGCTTTTCACTCTGTGCTTAGCTTTCATTAACTGCTGGTGCCTGACTGAGGTTCCTGCTCATGGGGAAAGGAAAGCAGAGCCTTGCTGGCAGAGACAGCAGAGTGCTCACAGTCATGAGAGCGTGGAGGGGAATTCATTTGGAAAATTATAAATTATCCAATTGTTCAAATTCATGAAAAGTGAAGCAAAGCTGCAACTGGTGCTCCAGAGGGGCTGCCAGAGTGATCAGGATAATTGTTCCCCATTTCCCTGCAAGGGGATCAGAGGAATTTGCTCTTCCCTCAATCTGCCAGAGGGATTCTCACCTTCTGGTTCCATATCTTGCCCTAATGAAAAAAATGCAAGATGTTGGAAAGAAACTTTGGTGGCTGAAGTTTGCTTTGTTTACCTGGTTCAGAAAGGTGCTGGGAAGATTATTTATGTTTTCACTCCCTGAGTTATTAGTCTCAAAGATAATATTCTTAATCAAAATCTTGAACAGGAGAATCCCTGTGCTTTTGGAGTTGAATGTTAGGAATATATTGCATTTTTACTTTATAGACTGAGGTTTGCTCTGCAGGATATTTCTAGACTGACTGTGGACGTAGCAGTTAAGTGCTGTGAATTAAATGTGGGTTAAAGCTGTGGCTGTGCTGCCATGGTCACCAGGAGCTCCAAAGCAGAGCCCTGGCAGCTCTCCCTGGGTTTTTCCTGACTCCCCTCTGGAATTCCCTTGTTCTCTGCAGGTAGCTGCCATCAACCCCAACCACCCCCTTGCCCAGATGCCTCTGCCCCCCTCCATGAAGAACTGCATCCAGCTGGCAGCCTGTGAGGCCAACGAGCTGCTGCCCATGATCCCAGACCTGCCTGCAGACCTGTTCACCTCCTGCCTCACCACCCCCATCAAGATCGCCCTGCGCTGGTGAGTGAGACCCCCCTGAACCCCCTGCACCCTGAATCCTGCACCCCTGAAACCCCTGAACCCCCTGAAACCCCTGAACCCACTGCACAGGCACAGAGGGTTTGGAAACCTGCCCCTGGCCCAGAGCTGCCCTGCAATACTGAACAGCAGGGTTTGAACTGGGCACTGGGGACAGCAGCTTATTAATGAGAACTAGAAAGGTGAAAATATTGTTATCTTCTACTTATTGTGTTTTAGTTTCCAGCTCAATATCTAGGTTTGCTCAGATTAAGGGATTTGCTGTTCTGGGAATTAGATATCTGCTTCCTCAGAGAGCAGCAATGGTACAGAGTGCAGTACAACTTTCTGTAAACTGTCCTTTGCACAAATCACATTCCAAATATTGTGCTTGCTGTAAATAATGCAGTAGCTTTAAACAGGGCTGGAGTGAGAGGAAGGGAGTGATAAACCAGGGAAAGATGTTCTGGAATGACAGCCCAAGTTAATTGGGCAGAAGGTTGGAAAAGCTGCTCCAGGGAGCAGGAGCTTTCCAGGAGCAGCGTTTTACCCAACACCAGGGAGCTGAGTCTGGAGCCCCCAGAGCTCAGAGCTCCATTCCCAGAGGCTCTTCCAGCTGCTCCTCTCGAGTTGGTGAAGTTTGTGCCTGGTCCAGGATGGAGAAACTTCAGGGAACTTTCTGGACAGGCTTTGAACAGGCAGAGGCCATGGGACACTGCAGGTAGTGGTGAGAAATTGTCACCACAGCTCCAAGAGTTACTCCCTGCCCTTTGGAGATATTTGTGATTGATTACAATTCTTTAAACTCCTTCTGTTTCACATTAGCAGCAAGCTGAGCGAGTTCCTGTGGCCAGGCTCTGGTTTGGGTGTGTGAAGTTCTGTAGGAGAGGTTTTTTGGTGGCTTTTGTTTGTTAGATATGCTAAGAAAGGGTTTTTTTTTGGATGCTGTGATCTGTTCAGGAATTTTCTGTTCCTCATCTCCATGGGAACGTGGCTGAGGGGGTGAGCAGGGCAGGTTCTGCACAGGCTACACCTGCACGAGCATGGGAGATTCTCTGAGTTGTGTCTCAGGGTGTTTGACAGGAAAGGTGTTTGCAAAACTGCTCAGGGGGAGGCTTTAAACACCTCAGCCTCAGCTGGAAGCACATGGAAGGTGCCATGGGAACTCCTGGATAGTGAAGAATTCCCTCCCACTTCCAATGCAGTGATTGTGTGGTGTTCACTGCACTCTCAGGAATTCCATTCTCTGATGGAGGTTGTGCTCCTTTTGTGTTCCCATTGTTGCAGCTGTGGTTTTATCCATGCAATCCTGTAAATAATAAGTGCTGCTGTGGGTCATTGGTTTTTACTGATGTTAAACATAACAAATGCAAAACCAAACCCTCTGCTGCATTCTGTTTAAAGTGCTTTTTGGGGTTTTCCCTAATGTATTTATTTTGCATTTCTGCTTGACATTTTGGGGTTAACACAGCCAATCCTCTGTCCCACATTGGTTTAGACAAACTACAGTGAGTTTCAAAATATTCCCCTGACACTGAGCAGCATTTCCTGCATTTCTGGGTTTGGGTTGGGAGAGACCTGAAAGCCCATCCAGTGCCATGGGCAGGGACACTTTCCAGTGTCCCAGGTTACTCCAAGTCCTGTCCAACCTGCTCTTTGAGCTCTTCCCTTTATTTTCTCTAATCTGGGAGTATTAGCACCTTCCACTATCCCAGGTGGCTCCAAACTGACCTGAGACCCTCCCAGGGACCCTTCTTTAGAGGCAGCAGATGTCACCTTGCAGAGCTGTGCTGCTCTCCTGGTCCTTCCAGGACCATCAGAAGGGTTAAACTGTTAGCCAGGGTTAAACTGAACAACAGTTCCTGGGTTCTTTATGGCCTCTCCTTCTGCTGGATGATGCAGACATCAGGAAAGCAGCCTGGGACCGTGAGTGTCCAGAGCCTGTCCCAGCCCTGGGCTCCAGGGGATGCCCTGCAGGCAGGGGATGCCACAGGAAAACTGCAGTGCTCCTCGAGATGTCAGGAATGAGCCCTGCACGTCTTGTCTTTGATAAATGATTGTTGTCCCCTTGATCTGGGGAAAACCCTTTTGGCCATGGATGATGTGGCTGTGGCAGGGGAGATGTGGGAGGTGGGATTGCTGGGTGCTTGGAGCCCCCAGAACTCTGCAGTGTCAGGGCAGATGTCTGAGCTGGCTCTGAGGGATAAATTCCTCCTCAAACAGCAGAGTGGCTTCCTGGGGGCTGGGGCAGCAGGCTGGGAGTGTGCTGCTGGCAGAGGAGCTCATTCCAAGCTGGGATTGCTGGGTTTCCATCCCAGAGCTGTTCCCACTGCTGCCCCGTGCTCAGGGAGGCTGGAGGAGGGAGGCAGCGTTCCCCCTTCCCACACACTCCTGCTTTAGCAGCTTTGGGGATTTTCCAGGCGCTCTGACAGGACTCCAGGGCTGCTGTTCCTGAGTAGTGGGATTTGTAAGGCTGAGGAAATGGAGTCAGCAGTTTTTTAAATTAAATATCGGAGGTGTCTGAACCTGATGCATTCCTCCCTGCTGCCTTGCCTGCCTGCAGTGCCACATCTCGCAGGGAAGCCCGGGCCAGGCTGATCATTATTCCAGCAGCACAATCCTCCCTGCTCCTGTGCTGCTCCCCAGAGGCTGTGCTGGATGCTGGGAGCCCTTTTTCCCCCGAGGTGTGCTGGAGCACTTGTCACCCTGACAGCTGCAATGGCCCAGTTCTGACACCTGGCAGTGGAAATGTCCCAGAATCACCGGGGTGACAAATGCTGAGAGCTCTGCTCGTGCTGTGCCGAAGTTTCCTACCCAAACACCACGTTCAAGGCAGCAGCAGTGCAATGAGGAGCCCTCCTTGTGCATGCTCCCACAGGCTGGTCATGAAACACTCCAGTAGTGTGTTCTGTTTGTTCCCCTGTCTCTCCCCAGGTTCTGCATGCAGAAGAGTGTCAGGCTGGTGCCAGGAGTCACGCTGGATTTAATAGAGAAGTAAGTCAAATTTTATATGGGTTGGTGTGTCCTGAAAGGGGTCAGGAGAGCAGGAGTCTGCTCTAAGTGTCAGTTCCTAGCAGGGAAGGGTTGCAGAGTTCCCTGGTGCTCAGTGGGGTGTGCTTGGTGTGGGCATTGGAGCTGCCAGGGGCACCTTATCAGAAATGGGCTGAGATCACATCAGCTCCAATTTCCTGTGCCATTTTTGCCTGTTTTCCATCAGCTGAGGCTCAAAAAGCCTCTCAGTGCTGCCAGCCCTTCCACACAGGGCTAGCCAGGTTCAGCAGCAGTGTTAAGGTTTTTAATTGTGCTGATTTTATAGGGGAAAAATTGATTATCTCTTCTCAGCTGGGGGGAGTGAGTGATAATTTGTATAAAGCTGTATTTCAGAGATGCTCATTGGACCAAAAAAAAAATACAGTTTACAACTGACAGAGCAGAGACAAACCCTGTTTGTCAGAGGTGTTCAGGGAAAGGATTCACCACTGGGTGTTGCTTCCTCTGAAAGCTCTGGGCAAAATGTGCTGGGGTTTGGGATTTTGTGGTCTCGAGGAGATGGGAAGCAGGAAGGAAACTTTCCTGGGGCTGCAGCTGAGTGCCAGAGGTGTGCACAGGTTTGGGGGTGAGGAGGAGACTGAGGCCACCTCAGGCCACTGCATAAACGATGGCTGTGGTATGTTAATTAATTAACAATTGCTACAAGAGTGTCTCTAATCAAAGATGTGCTGAGGTCACTGGAGGTGTGAGCCAGGCAGCTCTGACTCAGCCTCACAGAGCACTTGGATGTTAAATCCTCTCTGAATGGAGATTTCCTGCCAGAAATGGGGTTTTGTTCAGGCTCTTGTTCTTGCTGTGCCACAGCACAAGTGTGTGTGTGTGCATATCAAATATTTAAACTCATCATCTTCATCTGCTCCTTATATCAATTCTAGAAAACACAGGGTTTTATTACAGTCTTGAGACCTGGAATAATTCCTGGATTGCCTGTGTGTATATTGTAATCTATAATTCAGTTGTCTGTAAAATTGGGGAAGGAGTTTATATTGCAATTAAGCTGCAGGCTTTGAGGCTAAATGAAGCTGCACCTTCTCTGAAGGCTCCAATTTCCAATTACCCAGACTCAGCCCATGTCCTGACAAGGGAACGTGTGGTGGCTCCTGGTGTGCATTTACATCACACTTCTTCTGAGATGAAGCCAAAACAATCCCTTAGCTTAGAAATAAAGATCTTTGCTGGAGCCAGACAGCAAAAGATAAAGGAATTTGGTGGAGTGTTGGGAATTTGGGAGCTTCTGGCTGCCACCTCATGAGATCTTTTGCTGGCAGCATTTCTGTCCAGTTCCTCCTGCCTTGGGGGGACTTTTCTGTTTGATCCCAAGACTTCAGATCATCTGTGCTGGAGGTGTGGCTCTGAGTGACATGAACTGGGCTTTGTTCTGCTTCACAAAATGTTTGGGAAAAAACCTAAGGGATGGTTTATGGGAATAAATCCATGGTAATGGGAATCCAAAACGGTGCCAGGGATTGGGGGTGTACAAGGGTGCTTTAATCTCTGCTGCTGCATTGGGCTCCCTCTCCCTAAATCCCACTCTCAGGGACCAGGAATGGTGTATGGCATTCTGGGATTTTCACCTTGGATCCATTGTGCAGAAGGAGGGAATCCTAAATAAAAATCCACTGAGAAGGAGAAAACAAAAAAAAAAATCCTTGAGAGCTGTTCCAGCTTCTGGGGCTGCTTAGAAGAGAGTGTGGCAGTGTGAGGAAATGGCTGAGCCTGAGCCCCCAGCTCAGCCCCTGGAGAGGAGCCTGGTCCCTCTGTCCCTCGTGTCAGGGCTGGTGACAAAGGTGACAAAGGGCCCCTCTGGATGTCACCACGTGGGGGAAGGTCCTAGTCCAGAGCAGAGCCTGCTCCAGGCTGTTCTGCACCAGCACCACATCCATAAAAGTCACCAGAAATAACAGATGTGAGACTAAAATTAATGTTTGTTTCCACTTGAAGCATGATCAAATGTCAGGGGCTGGAAATTGCTCATGTTTTAATGTCTGGTTATTATTTATAGTGGGAGATGATAATTCATGGTTTGCCTTTGCCACCTGGCTTTGGCAGCTTTCAGCCCCTTGGTTTCCTTGTAGAAAACCCAGCAGGAGATGTCAGAGGTGATTTCTGTGTCTCAGAGGGTGCTGCTGGCCCTGCTGTCAGGAGCTGCTGTTCCTCAGAGCCCTGGGACCTCCCCAGCCCTGCTGTGTGACCTGCAGGAGTTTCCCCTGAGCTCTGCTGTGCTGTGGTGGCCCCTCTGTCCCCTCTGTCCCAGGGGCTGGGGCAGTGCACTGCTGTGAATGCAGAGTGAGGATCCTGCTGCCAGGGATGGTTTTCATGGCAACGCTGTGCTCCCATCCTCAGCTCCAGCACAGCCTCCACCCTCTGTGTTCTCACTTTGCCAAGGTTCCACAATCTGGGCCTGGCAGCCCTGGACCAGCCCTGGGCTTTGTGGTGGGCACAGCTGGGCACAGGAGCTCTGTGGGTCCTGTCTGAGCAGCTCTTGCCAGCCCAGGAGGTTTCACACAGAACCTTTGAGGTTGGAAGAGACCTCCAAGATCCAGTCCAAGCTGTGCCTGATGCCACCTTGTGCCCATCCCAGAGCACTCAGTGGCACCTCCAGGGATGGGCACTCCAAACCTCCCTGGGCAGCCCCTCCAGTACCTGCCCACCCTTTCCATGTGGAAATTCCTGCTGTGGGAGTTGCCATCCCAGTGTGAGCCATGTGTGGCTTGCTGGGGAAGCTCCCAGGGGTCCCCTTGGCTCCCCTCTGCCCTGGGGAGCTGTGCTTGCTGCACAGGGTGTTCTGCAATGCAAATATTGATGGGGAATCCTCACAGAGCCTCCGTGGCCTCGTGTTCCCTGTGCCTGCTCCAGGGGATCCATTAGCAAACACTGCTTCAGAGATGTGTGCTTCCCTCTTGTCGCAGACAGACAGGAATTTTTCATAGGATGGTCATTTCTGGCTGGTTTAGAGCTGTGTCTGTCCATGGCAATGGTGCTGCTGCATGTGTCAGAGGAGTGAGTGGCCACAGAAAGGCTTCCTGCCTTGGTCCTGATGCTTCTGGTATTTAAAAACCTGTCACAGAAAGGAAATTGAGTTAAACGAGGATTAAATCCACAGGATGTCTTAGCAGGTTGCTGCATGTTTCTGAAACTTCCTCATCCTAGTGCTGAGACTTTCTCATGAGGAGAAAGGCAGAATAACAGGGGTCTTATTAAGGGTTTTATTTCCCCCACTTACAGGATTCCTGGGAGGCTGAATGACAGGAGAACCCCCCTGGGAGAGCTGAACTGGATCTTCACAGCCATCACTGACACCATTGCCTGGAATGTCCTGCCCAGAGGTGAGGCTGGGGCAGGGGAGGGGGTGAGGAGTCACATCCACGAGACACTGAAATGAGGAGAAAATTAAACCCTGAAACTGGAAGAACAGATCAGGATGGAGCTGAAAGCTAGTTTGTTTTTTTATTTGTTCTTTTCAGCAGAGCATTGCAGAGACCTGATCATTAGAACCCAGAAAGGGTTTTTCTGTGCTAACACAATTGTCATGGCTTGAATAATTCTCTTTCTTACTGAATTTGTACAGAGCCATCTGTTTTCTTCCAGCCATGCTTAGTAGCATGAATAAAGGCTTTTTTTCCTCTCTTTGCTGGTAAGGCAGTTTTGTTTCCCATGAGTAACTTCATCCCTCATTTCTCTACCCCTGTTGTGCTCTGAATTGGTACTTCTGGAGCACAAGCAGCCAGATTTGTAAACACTTCTCCAACCCTGCTCTTCCTAATGCTCACATGGCATCAATTCTTCTCTGTCCTGTAGAAGAGAGCACATTTGCTATCTTTTAGGATTCATTTTGGCTTCTCAGAAGCACATCAAACTGCCAGTTAACAGATGGATAGTTCTTGATTAAACAGTACACAGAGGTCCTGTTCTCCCCCAGTAATTTTCCAAAAACTCAGTCAGGATGAGCTGAAATGAGACACCAAAAGGAGGATTTGATCCAGAAAAGGCAGAAAAGGTAGAAAGTGTTGAACTGTGTTAGTGTAGAATGGAGCATCCACGGTGCTGTGAGGGAGCTCTGAAGGCAGAATTTCCCTTTGCTGGTTGTCATCACATCCCTCAGAGCTGCTGGAGATTCCTCCTTACAAAACAAAACGTTGCCATGGTTTTGTGCTTTGAACCCTTTACCTGAGCTGCAG
>VWZS01002884.1:40260-71216 GCA_013397075.1 Rhabdornis inornatus
CCTGAGCTGCAGCAGTGTGTGTGTGGTGACCCTGAGCTGCAGCAGTGTGTGTGTGGTGACCCTGAGCTGCAGCAGTGTGTGTGTGTGTGGTGACTCCTGAGCTGCAGCAGTGTGTGTGTGGTGACCCTGAGCTGCAGCAGTGTGTGTGTGGTGACTCCTGCAATCTCTTGGCAGATCTGTTCCAGAAGCTCTTCAGGCAGGACCTGCTGGTGGCCAGTTTGTTCCGGAATTTCCTGCTGGCAGAGAGGATCATGAGGTCCTACAACTGCACCCCCGTGAGCAGCCCCAGGCTGGCCCCCACCTACATGCACGCCATGTGGTGAGTGCAGGGAAGGGATTCCCCCTGGCACAGCTTCTTCCCTGCATCCCTGGAAATGTCCCAGGCCAGGCTGGCTGGGGCTTGGAGCACCCTGGGGTGGTGGCAGGGCTCCCCTCCACCCCAACCCGTGCCATGATCCCACTGAATCCCTGCAGTGCTTCCCTGCCTCAGTCCGGGTCGGGGATGGAACAGCTTGTGGCAGGCTAATACCCATCTCCAAAGCTGCTTCTGCTCTGGGCATTCAGAATTATCCTGTAATTCTGTGGTGCAGGAGCTTCATCCAGCCCTGTCATTTTTCACTGCAAACACCACAGAAATAAATGGGTCATCTGCTGCCTTTGTTTTCCCAGAGTTAAAATGGTCCCAGGGGTTCTGGGGGTGGGGAGAGCCCAGGGCCTGAGGGAAAGATCCTGGACTTGGTTGCTGAAGTAGGAGAAATTCCTGCTGTAGAGTTCCTCTACTTTTACTGTTGCTTTGAAGATGATTAATGGAAATGGAGGTGGCACAGTTATCAAAAAGCTCTTAAATGTAGTTCTGCCTATCAAACCAATGTCCCACGAACAATTATAGTAAAAAAAAAAAAATAATAACAACAGTAATAACAAAAATTCTGGCTTTTATTTTCTTACTCACTGTGATTAAGAGAGCAGCACCAAACTGGGCCAAGTAGAGAGTGGGGCAGTGACACTGAGGAGACAGAGCAGAGCCTTGCTAAAGGCTGAAGGAGTGACAGCTAAAGAAATGCCTGCATTTCCAGCAGCTTTTTCGTAGGTTTCCTCCATAAAAACGTGGAGGAAGGTGAAGGTGGAGGGTGATGGTGAGTGGGTGCAGCACTGACAGCAGCACTGAGAGCTCTCAGAGCAGCCTGGGACAGTGGGAGCTGGCCTGGGCTGAGCTGAGCTTTGAGGTCCCTTCCCAGCCCAGCATTCCATGGCTCCATGCTGTGCTTTCTGTAGGGAATGGAGCCAGGCTGGCAGCAGGGAGCCCCAGGAGCCTGTGCAGGTGCAGGCAAACACTGAGCAGCCACTTGCTGCTGCCACAGAGCTGCTTTAATTATTGAAAATCCTGGAGGAGGTTGGGGAGCCTTTGGCTGAGTTGGGCAGCTGAACATTCCGAGTTCTGGATGTGGCAAACAAGAACCCTGAGTGCTTTGGGCCAGCACATCTGAGGAAAACTGCTTTAGGCACTTGTGAATGGGATGAGCTGTTGTGTCAGTGTCACCTGGGGCTGGGACAGAAGGACAGAGCAGGAAAAGCCACCCAGAGCTGGCTCTGAGCTGCTGCTGGACGTGGCACAGCTCCAGCAGCTCCAGCCATCAGCTGCAGTTTGCAAGTGCAGGAGGGGAGGACACGGTGTTGCAGGAGTTTCAAAATTAAACCAGTAAATTTCTGCAGTTATTTATAGCTTGCTTTTTTGCCAGCATATTAAAAATCTATATTTTCTGTTCCTGATAGGGACATCATTCATTCTTATTGCCAGCCTATTAAAAGCCTGTGGTTCTGGTTTGCTGTGGGAATGTGACTTGACTTGGAGCTGGTGTTGCCATCCGTGGGTTGAGCCACAGGAATGAAACTGAGAACTCCTGGATCCCATTTTTTCTCTCTCTCAGACTCACATGGCAGCACAGTGGGGTCTAGAAGCACATTTTCTGTGCTCATATTGTGGTTCTGGAGCACAGTGGTGCTGGAAGTTCCTTTGGGAAGCTGCAGGATGGTGCTGGAGACCTTTGTGAAGCCCTCAGAGCACAGCACCATTGCTGCTGCTTTTTAGGATTTACCAGAAGAAATTCCCTAAGAACAGGCACACAAAGAGCTCTTCTCCACATGAATCCTAAACACTGGTGAGGTAGGGAGCAGAGGAGTGACACACTTTATTCAGTGCCCTCCAAAAAACGTGCAGTGTGCAGCAAATCCAGCAAAGGGGAAAATTCCACTTTTGTCCGAGGTGCCTCAGTGCCTTATTAGGAACTTTTAGTAAGGACAGATTTAGAAACTAATTTAGGACTTGTTTAAATATTTTCTAAAAATAATTAGTTGTCTATCACCTTTCACTGAGGAGTTTTTAATGGATCCCTGGTGTGAAACCTGCAGCCCCATTTTCCAGTTGGGATGAGGTGAGGGCAGGGGAGTTGGCCTCAGGGTGCTGGAAAGGATGAAACTCCAGCCAGGGGGCTGTGGGGCTCCTGTGGAACCTGAGTTTTCTGATGGCTGTTTTATCCCAATTTTCCCAGATTTTTGGTCCCCAGGCAGTGTTTTGGGGAGCAAGCCTGGCTGCCATGACAAGATGTGCAAACAGCCCCTTACACTCGAGTATCAATTTTTGCCTCCTGAATGATTCCCACTGCCCCTTGTGGGCACAAAATCAACCTGTGCTCTCTGTGTGCTTTGCTCAGCCCCATCTCTGCCTGGGGACAGGTCCCCAGGTCACTCTGGGCTGGCTCCTGAGCTCTAACACCAGTGCTGGGGCTGCTGGAGGCAGGAGCTGCTCTGCCTTTTTTAAAGAGTTAACATTTCAAGCTGGTGTTCTGGTCAATTCATCTGAGAGATCACTGTATCCTTTTTAGCTGGAGCTTGAGGAGAAGTGAGGATTTCCATTTTTTGAGGGGATATTTGACCCAGGAGCTGTCAGTCTCCTCCCTTGAGCAAGAAGAGCAATGTGCTTTGGAGTCAGGAGAGCTGATCTCTGTGGCTGTGCCTCCTTGGACAGAGTCTGACACTTTACTTCTGGTTTTCCTACTTTTATTGGCTTTTGTTTTATGGCTCAGCCCCCTCCCCTGGGGCAGGGGCTGCCTGTGTTTGTGCTGCCTCTCACTGCAGGGTCCTGGCTGCTGCAGGCAGTGCTCTAATGCAGGATTAATATGAACATTAATATTAATATGCATTGATTGGCTGTGCTGTGAGTGCTCTGTCTATTGTGCACGAGCACAGAGCTCTGTCAGCACCTTGATCTGTGCTGTGATGGATTAGGGTTTGTGCATTACTGCTGGTGCCAGCTGCTTTTATTCACAGCCTTTGAAAAGACCTAATAATGTGTTTGGAAATATTTCCTAACACAGGTCATATATTAAACCCCAAGTGCCTTAATTATGCTTTGGAAGAGCTACAACCCATCCCTAATAGAAACACCGTGGTGTGTTTGCAGGCCATGAAATTGGGGGTGAAAGGACTCATAATGTACTGCAAATGCAGGGAGCTGGAGATGGGGGCTGGAAACAAAACCATAGCACAGCAAGGCAATTCAGGTGGAGCAGGGAGGGTGCAGGATGGATCAGGGCTGCTCAGCCATCCCTCAGGAAATGAGAATCCTGCAGCTGCACCCAAACACCCCGTGCCTCTGCACGAAGGAAGTGATTGTTTGGAGAGGTATTTGGAGCTGTTTGACGTTTGAAGGATTAGATTAGTTCAGATTACACTGCAGCCAGATTTTTTGTGTCTATGTGTTAGTCTTAACATCTCCAAGTCCCATTATCAGGCTACAGAGACTTTGATGTGGGACAGAAATAGCAAAGCCTGTGCCCTAAGTTGTGGCTGGGGCAGGGGGATGTGCTGGGAGAAGAAAAGGATTTCAGACTTGTGCCAAATAGTCACAGCAATAACTGGTTTTTAAAAATAGCTGTGTCTGAGCAGCTTCCCAGCTGTGCCCTAAAGCAGCTTAGGGAGGTGACAGGGTCACTGCCACACAGGTGAGCTGGGGCTGGGCTCACACAGGGCATGGCTGGCACTGCACTGGCACAACAAATCTGGAATGTCTTGTCCCACAGACTGCATGAGCTCAGAGATATTTCATGGCTCCAGAAGCAGGCCTGAGGAGGGGGAGCTGCCCCAGGACTGCACGTGGCTCCTGCTCCTCCAGGCTGGAACACTCCTGGTCCCTGGCACTGGGTGCTGCCAGGTAATCCCCACCATTCCCAGGGAGAAAGAGAACGTTAAAAGATGTCAAGAATACGTTATTTAAAAAAAAAAGGGCGGAGTTAAAAGCATTAGACATTGAGTCAGCCCCGAAAATTTGAGTGTAAGAAAAATCAGAGCTGCAGCTAATGGGTACCCGTGGGTGAGGCACACACAGCCTCCAGCTGGGCTGAGTTTCTGCTCTCAGTGTTTCTGGGGCTTTCCATTGCCTGGCATTCGTGGGGTTGGGCAATAACCCAGTCCCTGAGCAGGGCTGGGACTCTGCCTCCTGTTCTTTGCTTGAAGTCCAAACTTTGCAGCACCTCTGGGGAACAGAGGCAACTGATGAGTTCACATTAAATTATGAAACATTTAAACAGTCCTAGTGCAGTGGAAGGGTACTGGACTGAGGTGGGGTTCCTTCCACAGACCATTCCTGATAAGCAGAATCACTTTTGTTAACTGAGTCAATCTTCCTGCTTAGGAGAGCTTTTAACTTCGTGCAATTAATTCAAGTTACTATAAAAAAAATTCCTCTTGAACGCCTTCTTTCATAGCATAGCTCAGCTGAAGCCCTGGGGTGTTTCACAGGGTTGTCACCCATGGATACATCCCTGTGTCACCCTGTCAGGGTGGAGGGCCTGGAGTTACTGGGACAGAGCAGTCGGGAGGGAGCAAAGGATGCTGATCCCTTTGTGTCCCAAATGCAGTGCAAACGAATCTTGCAGAGCCCTTTGCAGACAGCAATCTCTGCCGGGGGGTGCTCTGATCTCTGCCTGGGTTTCATCAATCACTGCTGGGATGCAGCACCTCCCATCCTGCTTCCCTGCTGCTCCCAAATTTATCTCTTGTTTGTGTGATGGGAGTTCAGGCATGCCCACCTTTCCCATTCCCTTTGGGGTATTAAAGCTGTCACTCACTGCCCCTCCCAGCACTGTCACTGCCACCAGCACTGGGACAAGTTTTCCTTCTCCTCCCCTCCCCACCCTCCAGGGTTTAGTCCTTTCCTATTCATTTGTGGCTTGGTTTGAATCTTGTAATTATTGTAACCCATGTTTAATGCCACTGTCTGTTCAGCCAGCACAGTGAGGGTGTAAGCTGTGTGTAACCTGTGTGCAGCCTGTGTGCAAACTCTGTGTAACCTGGGGCTCTGAGCAGCTGTTCCAGTGTTGGAAGCAGAGAAGTTTTGCTTTGGGCAGAGCTGTTTGCTGGTGTTGGCTGGGAGGATTTGTGTTTTCCACAGAGCAGAAGCAGCGTTTTGGGTGGTTTGGAAAGGCTGGAGAACCATTTCAGGGCTGCTTTGGGATGCTGGAGAAACGTTTGAAGAATTTGACTTGAGCAGAGTCTCTCCCACAGCTGCCATTGATCAGCCCCTGGCTGTGGAGAGCAGGGAGGTGAAGGTTCCACGCTGCTGGGTTTTGTTTTGGGAGGCTGAGGAGGTTGGAAGGGTTTGGGTGATGTTGGCTCTGTGGCTCCAGTGGTTTCCAGCAGCCTGTTTTTAGAAGCGTCAAAAAGAGATTTCATTTTAATCTACTCAAATCTCTTTTTAAATTTTTTATTTGTTCTTTCTGATAACACTTAAACCCTTTGAGGCCTGACCTCACAGGGCTGCTTTGGGCATTTTTGTAGCAGTATTAGTGTTGCTTACCTAAAATTACTGTGAGGAGCTCAGCATCTTCTCATGTGCTGCTGCAGTGAGTGACCCACAGAGTCCTTTTGTGGGCAGCCAAAACCAGAGCACTTGTGTCTGATCCCTGACTCTCCTGCATGGTAAAACACACCTCAAAGGCCCTGTGGGCTGACATTCTCCAGTGCTGCAGAAAATTCCTTCAGGTGTTTTTCCCATTTCTGTCTGAAAACAGGGAATATTCTAAGGCAGTCAGACAACACTGTGCACATTCTTGGATGGTCAGAATTTCAGTTTCCCTTGTTACTCCTTACAGATAACTTGTAATGCCTTCTCCTCCCTCTGTCCCCTTCCTCCAGGCAAGCCTGGGACCTTGCTGTTGACATTTGCCTTTCCCAGCTCCCCACCATTATCGAGGAGGGAACTGCTTTCAGGGTAAGTTGGGGACTGTCCTGGCCCGGTTTCATCCATTCTCTGACTCCTCAGTTCAGCTCATCTCTGCTGCTGGGGCACTTTAAAGGTTTCTGTTGGGTAAAAATTGGAAATGTCTGGCACAGGGTGCCCAGAGAAGCTGTGGCTGCCCCTGGATCCCTGGGACAGTGGGAGGTGCCTGGATGGGCTTTAAGGTCCCTTCCAACCCAAACCATTGTGGGATTCTGGGATTCTCCCTTAGAGGAACAGACAAAAATCAGGTTTAAGCTCTTCCCTGCTGCATGATCCAGCCCCCACTGGGGGTGAGCTCTCTCTCCACGCTTCCCTGAGACCTTCTGGGGTCGCTTTTCCTGTTTCTCCACTCTTCCCTTCTTTTTTTCCCCAGCACATTTAAAGGGATGTATGTCTGCTCAGTCCTTGGGGAAGTTTTTGTGCATTTAGAAAACCCCCAGCAGGTGTATCAGTTAGAAACCACAGCTTCAGGAAACACAGAAGTCCCCAGGTGTCACTCCCTGGTGTTTAACCCTTGCCTGCCTGCCCCCTTTGCTCCCCCAGCACAGCCCCTTCTTCGCCGAGCAGCTCACGGCCTTCCAGGTGTGGCTCACCATGGGTGTGGAGAACAGGAATCCCCCGGAGCAGCTGCCCATTGTCCTGCAGGTCAGTGCTGGGGCTGGGCTGGGGCTGTGCCAGGGGTGTCCCTGTCTCTCCCTGTCCGTGCCAGGGGTGTCCCTGTCTCTCCCTGCCCATGCCATGTGTCCAAGTCTCTCCTGCCCCCTCAGGCTGGAGCTGCCAACCCCCTGGCCTTTGGGCACATGAGTACAGAGGCTTGTCCAGGACAGATGAGAGCTGGTTTTGTGTTCACCAGACTCACATGGATGAACCCAAAGTGCTTTTCCTGCCCCATCCTGTGGCTCTGGTTGAGCCAAGGCCCTGCTCTGGGCCATGTCCAGCTCTGCTGCCTCTCTCAGAGCAGCAAATCTTCACTGTCCCTCCTCTGGCATCTCCAGCTCTGCCAGGCACAGACTTTTATCTTCCCCCTTCTCAGAAAGTGGAAATTACTGCAGCATAAATTGTTTGGAAATGTCTTTTATGGAGCTGGTACAGCCTGGGAAGTGTTCCCTTCCGTGTGGGGCAGAAGTCTTGCTGCAGGAGCACACAGACAGGTCTGCAGGGCTGGAGGTTCTGCTCAGAGCAGGCAGCTCTGCTGTTTGCAGCAGAGGAAATCAGGGGAGCAGAGTGAGGTGTTTCTGTGGCAGGGCCAGGGCTGCAGCTCTCACTGTCCCTGGCCTGGCTCCCCTCCCTGCACTTTGTGCTGACACAAATCCCAACCCTGCCCAGGTGGGCTCTGCTCTACCAGCAGCACCATTTCAAACCTTTCCTCCAAAGAAATGTGCTCCCTTGTGCAGGGCTCTGTGAGGAGACTCCCCTTCCCTGTCAGTCTGTGTCTGACAGCACCATCCATCTCTGCAAGAGCAGATTTTAATTTCCTGAGTCTCCCAAGCCTTGAGAGATGAGGTGGATAAGCAGATATGTGCTTTGTCTCTGTCACAGCAATGGAAGCAGGCAGGGTTTTGCTCCAGCTCCAACCTTGCTGCTTTCCAATGGATTGTTTGGCAGCAGCAGGCTCTGCAGGAGTGTGGCTGCAGTGGAACTGAGAGGTCACCTGGCACAGGAACCTGTGCTCCTGCCTGGAGCAAAACCAAGCTGGGACAGTGTGATTGTTGTTATAATTATAGCATATTAATTGTACAGTGCAATAAGATTGGCTGCTAGCAGGTCTGAGCATACTGAGAATCCAAGGCCAGCTGATCCAGGGCAGGAAGGGAGGGAGTTGCAGCCCATTTTTGGCCTCTTTTCAGAGCCCAGGGAGAGGAGCTATCAGAGAGCAGGCAGCACTCACAGCCTGGCCAGCCCTGATCCCTGTGGGAATTCACTCTGTGGGATCTCTGCCACAGAGGGCTCCTGGAGATCACTGCAGGCCCTGCCTCTGTGAGGAGCTGCCTGCTGAAATCAGCCAAGGAAAGGATTGTGCTCTGACCCCCCATGCTCACTCCAGGCTCTGGGATGTGTCAGATCCACGGGGAGCTGGGGATGGGAAATCCTGTGACACCAAGGTTTGTTTGGGCTGGACAATGGCAAATGGAGCTTTTCCATCAGACACTGACTGCTCTGGGAGTGTCCTGTGGGAGGGCAGCACTGTGGAGCTGGGGGTTGTATCTTCACCCAGCCTTTTCAGTCAGTTCCCTTTCCTGACAGAGTTTGGAGTTCCCTGGTTTCCCTGCAGGCTGGAGGGTCCCAGCTGTGCCGTGTCTGTGCCCCTGCCAGCTGCTGCTGCTGTCCCAGCCCTGCTCCAGCCTCACCTGCCCTGCTCTCTGCTCCTGCTTTAATCCCAGGCAGCTGCCCCTGGCATTCCTGGGCTGGCTGATGGAATAGGCTGGTGCCAGCTAGGGCAGGATGACCAAAATCCTTTCTCTTGTGACCTGTCCTGAGATCTGAGCTCTGATATTCAGAGTGAAACCATAGCAGTTATCACATCCCCCTGCTTTCTTCTGGACCTTTCCTGCACCACCTCAGTATCCAGCACCAGTCACCCAGGGTGGGAGATGTCAGCCAAGCAATTTAGTTATTCTTCAATATTAAACATGAAAAATAATCTAATTTCAAGATGCAGCATGCAAACACA
The DNA here is from genome assembly GCA_013397075.1 of Rhabdornis inornatus. Taxonomy (NCBI): domain Eukaryota; kingdom Metazoa; phylum Chordata; class Aves; order Passeriformes; family Rhabdornithidae; genus Rhabdornis; species Rhabdornis inornatus. Next base: position 49,209 of record VWZS01002884.1, read on the forward strand.
CTGAGAAGGGGATGGAATTGGGGAGGTAAATCAAGGAGTCTGTGCCTGAGCTCCATGCTGAAGGATGTTCCTCAATTTAAACTGAGGATTAAACGTTGCATTCCAATATCTTACATCTGTTAAGGAGATTAAGGACTGCAAGTCTATCTGTTAATATTTCACACCAGGGTAGGTAAAAGCCAGTAAAGCACCACCTCATTAGCGTTGTCAGACTCCATTTTAATGAGATTTTTATTAACGACCAACATGACCTTTTGCTCCCTCTTAAGGAAGTTTGATATTGATTTGCCAAGGGAAGCAAAGGCTCCTGCTGTGCTCCTGAGCTGTTGGGAGCTGGGCTGTCACTGCCCCCCGGGTCCTGCTGCAGGGAGCACCACGGGCTGGGCTGGGACAGGCAGCTGGGACCCTTTGGGGTCCTTGGGGAAATCCTTAGGGATTGCTTCCTGCTGTCACAAAGGAGCATTCCTGGCTGCCAGGCTTTGTCAGTGTCCCTTTGCTGTGCCCTGCAGGCCCAAGGAGTGTTTTTTCCCTGGACAGTAACCCCAGGGAGTGTTTCTTTCCCTGGACAATGACCCCAAGGAATGTTTTCCCTGGACAATGACCCCACCCCTGTGCCCTGCAGGTGCTGCTGAGCCAGGTGCACCGACTGAGAGCTCTGGATCTGCTGGGGAGGTTCCTGGACCTGGGGCCCTGGGCTGTGAGTCTGGTGCGTGAGCTGCACGTGAGCTGCAGCCCTGCATGGGTGCTAAATGCAGCTGTGGGGCTTTAGGGGAGGGAGGTGGGGAGGAGAATGCCCAGATGTGACAGATGAGCAGGTCTGGGTGTGGGAAATGGAGCCAGTGTCCCTCCCAGAACAGAGCTTTGTGTTCATCACATCCACTCCTGTGTTCATTGCCAGCACAAAGGGGAGCTCCTTGGGAGCAGTGCAGTGTAAAATAATGTAAGGGACAAACCAGGAGGAAATATCTGGGCCACGTATGAAGGTTTGTCATATAAAATACACAGCCAAAAAAAGCGTGTGCATTTATTATGTGTTCTTTCAGCTCACTGGCTGCATCATTTTCTTCTCCTCCTTTATCTGTTTGGTGTCTGGATTTTACAAGCTCTTCTGAGCAGGCTGCAGCTGCATTCTGCAGTTTGGAAAGTGGCAGCACAATGTGGAGCATAAATAAGAATTAAACAGAGGAGCAGTTTAAAGCACTCCTGTAAATGGAGCTGTTTGATGATAAAAGTGATGAAGATGAAGCAGCAGCTGGGTGTGGAGCACTCAGTGCTGGGACTTTTTAGTGGTTTGCTTTACTCCTCCTGGAGAGCTGGTGATTTCCAGTGGGAAGGCTGGAATTCCTGAACTTTGTGGTGTGTTTAGTTGGGATAGCTGAGGGAAGTGAGGATATGGAGCCCAGAATATTTATCCCAGGAATGAGGCTGAAACAGCCCAGGCTGTGAGGAGAGAGAGCTGGTGCTGGGTTACCTCAGAGTCTCCATGGGCCAAGTGAGTCTGGAAGTACCTGGTGACATTCCAGATTAAAATGAGCAATAGACAAACATACAGGGATCCCTTTTTTACTGGAAATGTGGGAAATTCTTTTCTCCCAGATTTCTCAGCTGTGGCTGTAAAGATGCAGATGCTGGGCCCTGCTGGGGGGCTGAGCTGCCCAGGGGGGTTTTCTCCCAGGCTTTTACTGACAGGGATTTGTTCTCTCCCTGCCAGGCCCTCTCTGTTGGCATTTTCCCCTATGTGCTGAAGCTCCTCCAGAGCTCAGCCCGTGAGCTGAGACCTCTCCTTGTGTTCATCTGGGCCAAGATCCTGGCAGTGGACAGTGTGAGTATTCCTGCCCCTGCCTGCTTGTGCTTCCCAGCAGTGCACTGCCTCAGCCAGAGCTCTGCTTGATGGCCTTTCCAATAAATAATGAAGCTGGTAAGTAATTGCAGATAAATTTGTAGAGTCGTATCTCTGACTCAGTGGTTTGTGGGTGCCATCAGTTGAGCACTATAAAATTATTAGGAGAGGTGCACACATTAATTCAGGCACAATTGCAAGTCCATGTAGAATGTCTGAACTGCTGTGGATGTTGGACCTTTCCTCTCTGGGATTTATTTTTTATCTCTCCTCCATTTCAGTATGGAGCATAGCACTGAATTTGTGAAGGTTTTCCTGCTGTTGATCCAGCATTGTCAGGTTTAGTTTAGCTTGTAACAATATTTTCATTAACATCCTAAGAGGATTTGGGAAAGCAGAGAAAATGAAAACTGTTCATCTTGGAGCAGTTCTGGAAAAGCTCATTTGTGTGCACCAGAGGCTGCTGCCTCAGCCCCAGGTGTGATTCCCCCGTGACTCCCTGCCCCTCACACGTTCCCTCCCATGCTCTGGCATTGCCTCACTTGTCTGCAGGCTGAGTTTTACAGAAAACACAAAAAATACTCTTAAATTGGTGAGTTTGGGTTTCTTTGTGCTGTTTCACTCACCCATTCCCCCAGCACGTGGGGTGGGAAGGGAGGAGGGGGCAGCAGTGCCCTGGACACTGCTGAGGGAGGGGGCAGCAGCAGCTCCTTGCAAACAGAATATTCTCTGTTGGTTCTGAGCCTGCCTGGCTGTGCTGTGTTATTATTACTCAGTTTGTTTGGGAGGAGCAGGAGGTGTCAGGGCTGCTGGCTTCCCCTGCCATGCCCAGGAGCCCAGCAGGGAGGGCTCAGGTCTGGCTTTGTGGCCATCACTTCCCTCCTGTGAGCCCCAGGGCAGCAGAGGCAGCACAGGAGAGTGGCCTGGGCAGCCTCCCCTCTGCTGCTGTGCACGTGCCTGCAGAACAGCCAGGATGTGATATTTATATATCATTTTATCTGGGTGAGGAGCAGAAAGGGCAGGGCAGAGGGGAGAGGCAGCCTGGGGTGTGCAGGGGTCGGGGAAGCCTCTCAGCCTGGCAGCAATCCTGGCCCTCTGCTCCTGGCTCTGCCAAAACCAGCAGCTTCACTCTCTTCAGCACTAAAATATTCTCTTGCATCTCTGCCTTGCCATCCCCTCCCCTTTCAGCAATTAGTTCCCTCCTTCACCTTCCCTTCCCGATGAAAAATTCATGATCCTGTGTCTGGCAGGGCTGTGCCACCGGGAGCTGATGCCAAGTCAGGGTTTCCTCCCTTCCATTTTCACTTTCTCCATGTGGATCCTCTGGAGTGACCCCAGAACACCAGGCTGGAGCCTGAGCTGGTGTGTCAGCAAAGCCCTGAGCTCCCATGAGCCCAGCCCAGGACCTGCCCTGTGCTCCCAGGGCTGCTCTGCAGTCTGGGCTGGCTCTAGCAGGAGATGGAGATGTGCTGGGGAGGTTCAGTGTGCACAGAGGTGGCTCCCTGGGCTCTTCCCCAGCACATTTCCTGCTGTTTGTGGCACTGTGGGACTGGCACAGGCTTCCCTGCTCTGCTTGCAGCCCCCAGGAGGGGCTTGAGCTTTATTTGGCTTCTCAAATGAAAACAAGGTTGGAGAAAAATGGTTAAGAAATGAAAGGTTGGTACATCACTGGAGGAACAGGTGGGTGTGTTGTGGTTCTTATTGTGGTTTTCTTGGTCTCTCTTTCAGTCATGCCAGGCTGACCTGGTGAAGGACAATGGACACAAGTATTTCCTCTCAGTCCTGGCAGATCCTTACATGCCAGTAAGGACAAGTCACATTTTTTCAGATTCTTCAGCATCTGCTTGCCTTGTTTGAGATGTGCTGCTGTTCTGGTGCCACGTGGGGCTGCCTCCCCCCACCAGTGGCAGCCACACCAAGCAAGGCTTTACAAACTCCTGTGGAGTCTCAGGGTGGGAGCTGGGGCTCCGGGGTGGCTGCAGGAGCAGGAATTGCCCCAGAGCTTTGGCACTTCCCTCTGCAGCTGCTGGGTTCCCACAGGGGGTGTTTGGGGTCCCCCCAGAGCAGGGCCAGGCTGGCTGGGAGGGTGCTGGGGGTGTAACAGGGCTGATGGCAGGAAAGGGGACACAAAGCTGGAATTTTCTCATTCTTTCAGCATGGCACAAGCTGCTCTTGGCACTGTGCCGTGTTTCAGGGTGGGCTGGAGCTGTTCCCTGCCCTGTTCTCCAGGTGACCCTGTGTGTGTCTGTGCTGTTTTCAGGCTGAGCACAGGACCATGACAGCCTTCATCCTGGCTGTGATTGTCAACAACTACAACACTGGGCAGGTGAGTCCCAGCCTGTTCCCTTCATCCCCTCCCACCTCTCTCTGCCTCGTGCCTTTGCTTTGATAAAAGTGTCCTGGCTTGCATTAAAACCCAAAGCTTGGAACCAGAACTGGGACATGTGGATTAAGAGAAGAATTGTTCTGGAGATGTGACAGAGATTCTGTACCCAGCACCTGGAGTGGGGGACAAGGACAAGAGTCCCTTCACAGGAAGAGTTCCTGGTCCTGTCCAGTGGGAACTGATGGCAGGGAATGGTCTGTGGATTGAGCCATAAACCCTGGGGCTCTGACAGGTGCAAGGAATGTTTCCAAAGAGGAAAAACCAAGCTTTATGCGTTACAGAAAGCATTTTAATGCTCAACTGCTTCATCAACCCTAGCTGCCTTTCCCTTCACGATGCTGTATTCTGTAACAAAACCAGTCTGGAATCACAGAATGATGATTTTCTCTCGGCTTCCTGACTCCTTCAGAAATAGTCTCGTTGTGTGGGGATGGGGTGGGAAGCTGTCATCCCAAACAAAAGCTTGCTTTGTGTTGCAGGAAGCCTGCCTGCAAGGGAACCTGATCGCGATCTGCCTGGAGCAGCTGAACGATCCCCACCCGCTCCTCAGGCAGTGGGTGGCCATTTGTCTGGGCAGGATCTGGCAGAACTTCGACTCAGCCAGGTGGTGTGGAGTGAGAGACAGCGCCCATGAGAAGCTCTACAGCCTCCTCTCAGATCCAATCCCAGAGGTAAAAACGAGATTCCTGCTGAGCAGGGGCTTCTAGAGCTTTGTGTTTGTGTCTGCCTCAGAGAAAGATCTTGCTGCTGTTTCTTCAAGGTGATGCAAATCGAACAAGCCCTACAAGAGGAGCTCCCAAAGGAATGCAGGGGGAGTTCACAGAGCCCCAAACCCCTGGGAGCTGGGCACTGCAGTTAGGAAATGCCACGGTTTTTGCTTCCTTGCATATCAGAAGCTGTTAAAAATGTGGTCCCAAAACTCGCTGTGTTTTGCAGAAAAACCCTCTAGTCTTTTTGTCCAAGTAGGAAAGCTCTTCTCCCCCTGCTCGTTGTGCAAATGCATCTTAAACTGGCTGTTTTACCTTGGTGACACTCCCAGGAGAGGAGGGACTGTGCAGGGCCTGGCAGTGACTGACAGAGCCCATCACACCCAGCACACAGCTCTGGTGACGTGCACAGGTTAGAGATGAATTCCCCTCCACATCCAGTCTGAGCCCTGCATCCTCCTCCTCTTGTCCCTGGCCCCATCCTCCCCACTTTTCCAGCAGTGTTTCTGTAGAGGTGGAGTGGCTTTCCAAAGTTTTCCCTGATTTTTCTCCTTTTTCCCACCATCTCCCTTCCCGTAAGCCCGTGCTGTAGCCAGCACTCCTATAAAAACCCCACACCCCAGCAGGAGCTGTGGGCACCTCATTCCTGGGAATTCATATTCCAGGCAACCCCAACTGGAAGAGTCACCCATGGGGAGGTCACTGGTTATTCTGGGGAATTAAACATTTCCTGCATCTGTGAATGCTCCTGGCTCACTTTGCTGCTGGGTTGTTGCTCCCCAGGGTTCCCTGCTCTCCTCTCACAGCAGTTCAGGTTTCCAGCTCTCCCCTTTGTGGGTGTGAAAAACGAGGTTTATTGTTTATTTTCTTGGTAACATTTAAAAAGTTTAATAAAAGACAATAGGAAATAAAGATAATAAAGCAAAGGTTAGAGGCTGAGTGCTTGGCATTCACCCAAGAGCACACCTACTATTTTTTTAGCTATTTTTAAAATACCTTTTCTATTACATCAGCCTGTTGTATATTCATAAACTATTATGCATATTTAAACTTTTTTACAAACTAGTTCACATATTCCAGGAACTGTTTAGCACGGGCCTGCCTTTTTAGAGTATGTGTGGTTTTTGGCTGTGGTTTTAGTCTGTTTTTATTATTACCTTTAGCTTGGGCCTTGCTTCATACTTTCTTCAGATGGCAGGTGGTGATAGTTGGCATATTAGTAGCAGGGTCTTCATTATGTGTTTTATTGGATGTCATTTTAACTAAACAGGCAGTGTAATTATATATCAGTATTTTTATTTATATATAAGTATGTATGTATGTAAGTATAATTATATATCAGCTATCCCACTACCATGTTTAAGTTTTGTTAATAGCAGAAATAAAAACTGTATCTTTACAGCAAAGTTATTTTACCATTATACATATAACATTTATCTTAATATTTGCGAAAAGCGGATTTTATAATATTAAGTACTATAAAAAAATTAAAATTCCAATTATAACATGGGGATAAATCAAAGCCCCACGGCAGCAGAGGGGACAGGCAGGGCTGTTTGTGTCCCCAGGTTCGTTGTGCTGCAGTTTTTGCTCTGGGCACCTTCGTGGGCAACTCCGCAGAGCGCACGGACCACTCGACCACCATCGACCACAACGTGGCCATGATGCTGGCCCAGCTCATCAACGACGGCAGCCCCATGGTCCGCAAGGTGGGGCTGGGAACTGGGCTGGGCTGGGGGCTGGGCTGGGCTGAACTGGGCTGGGCTCAGCCTCTGGCTGTTCCTCCTCTGCAGTTTGTGCAGTGTGAGCTGTGTTCAGTGAAAGGCTCTCCCTGCCTTTAGAACCCCAGGGGTGGGTCACAGGCTGCTCCAGGTTTGGGGTGAAAGGCTCTCCCTGCCTTTAGAACCCCAGGGATGGGTCACAGGCTGCTCCAGGTTTGGGGTGAAAGGCTCTCCCTGCCTTTAGAACCCCAGGGATGGGTCACAGGCTGCTCCAGGTTTGGGATAGTTCCAGTTTCTGATGCACCATCGTACATCAATAGTACATTAAATGGTTTTTGACTTCCTGGATTGTTTCTGAGGGCTGTTCTGAAGTGTCCTAATGTTTGTGTTTACTTTACTGGAACATCAACACCCTAGCAGTTGTCACCAGCGTGGCAAAGATTCATTTCTGTTGTCTTGTTCCAGCGTTTAATCAGTTTAATTCAAGAGGGAGCTGCATGTCACACTGAATGCTCTGTGAGATTCATAAATCTCTCCTTGGGAGATCAGTCCCTGAGCACAGACAGCAGCCAGAGGCAGCTCTGTCTCCTGTCTGCTGTTCCTCCTGGAGGGGCTGAGCTCTGTGCAGGGCTGGGCAGTGCCAGGAGGGTCCAGCTGTGCCACAGGGGGCTCAGAGCCCCCAGCCCTGGCCCTGAGGGAGCCACACACACCCCGTGGGCTGGGCCAGGTCAGGGTTCCTGTGACACTGCATCAGCGTGACAAACTTGGGCAGAATCAGCCACAGAGCCCCAGGATGGTTTGGGTTGGAAGGGACCAAAGCTCATCTCACTCCTGGGCAGGGACACCTCCCACTGGGGCAGGCTGCTCAGAAGGGAGGAAGTAGAAAAGGAGGAATTTGGTGTGAGACAGAGTCCTCTGGCTTTCTGCAGTTCACCCCTTGAATTAAGGGACAATTCCCACCCTGGGTGGGTGTTGGATCCCAGGATTCTGTGTCTGAAAGCACAGAAAGCTCAAAAGCTCCAGATTTCTGGGATCCAACAGATGGGCACCCAGTGCTCCCAGCAGTCCTGGTCAGTGTTTGCCTTCAGTCCCTTGTGTCACAGCCGTGTCACCATGAGATGTTTCTCTTTCCCAGGAGCTGGTGGTGGCCCTGAGTCACCTGGTGGTTCAGTACGAGAGCAATTTCTGCACCGTGGCCTTGCAGTTCATAGAAGAGGAGAAGAATTATCCCCTCCCTTCTCCAGCTGCTCCAGGTGGGGGCTTGGCTTGGGGTGGGCAGGGATGCAGGGCCTGAAAGTACTTGGGAATTATTTCAGGAGTTTTCCCAGCACCATCTTGCTGGTGGGGATTTATTAAAGAGCCCTGCTGTGAGATGTGAGTGACAGGGAGGGGAGATCTGGTGTCTGTCCAGCCCTGTGAGATGTTACACTGGAGAAATCCACCCTAAGCCTTGGCTGTAGCTCACCAGGAACCTCCTGCCCCATTCAGAGAGATTCCCTTCAAGGCTGAAGGACATTGGCCAAGGCAGCACACAGGTTTATTTTCTTTTTCCCCTCTGGAATCACACCTGAAGGTTCAGTGTCACACTGCCCTGGTGACAGCTCCAGCACACCATGAACCAGCCCTGCTGCTGTGAGGGCCACACAAGGAGGGAAGAACAAGAACTTTGTGCTCTGAGCCTTCCCTTTTGTTGTGTCTGTGGCTTTATGTGAGGAATGCAATGTCCTGGTGCAGTTGTCTCTGACCTCACCTTTTCTTTAGATGTAATCTGCACTGGAATTCTTGAAGGATGACAGGAGAGTCTTGGTGTGCTGTCTCTCCCTGTCCTCTGAATAACTGAATCAAATTGGAAAATGAGCTCCTCCCCATTTGCTGCAGGAAATAAACACTGCATGCAGTTTAAAAAATGCTTTTCCTGATACAAAAGATTCCTGAAGTAGGATGCTCTGGAAGCATTGACCCCCCCAGCACAGAGCAGCCACTGTGCAGGGAAACAGAGCAGCTCTCCTGAGGCTGTGGGACTGTGTGTGCTCAGGCTGAAATATGATTGAAATCAGGCCTGAAATTTGGTCAGGAAATCAGGATTTTCATAGCTCCTGGTGATGAGAAAATCCAGGGGGGTTTTGATGAGCAGCAGCAGAGAGAGGAGCTGGCCAGGGCTGCCTCAGAGTGTCCTGGCACAGCGCAGGGCAGGGTCAGCAGGGCCCCTGGGGGCACTGCCAGGGCTGGGATGTCCCAAAGTCCCAGCAGAGCCACGGGCTCTGTGCTGGATCTGCTGCTGCACCTCGTTCCCTTTGATCCTGGCAGAGAATTACTGATTCTGTTCACATCAGTGATGCTTCTGTTATAAATGAGAAACAAAAGTCTCGATATTCAACAAAATTTAGATTGCTTTATTTGATATAGAGGGACCAAGCAGGGCTGGGGAACGTGAGGGGTCACTGCCCACACCACACTCCATCCAACCTTGCTTTGCAGCCTCTTCTTATACTGTGGTTTCTCGTTGTGATCAATAATTTTTGATTTTTTGCTGTCGTAATTTTGCCAGGTAAGCAGTGGTGGTCCAACAAACATCCTTATCCCAATTCACAAAGTCTCTGGGGATAGTCACTCACAGATAACCATCTGGTCCTTGTAGATAACCACGGGAGAAATCTGCAAGTCTGCTCCTCGAGATAGGCAGCATTGATCAGACAAAGGCAGGAAGGGCTTTTGGGAAGTCTGATTTTGCATGCTGGTAGTAGATACAGCTTGTGCATACACAGCCTGGGAAAGTGTGGAAACAGGAGAGCTTTCCCATGGACTGCCTGAGAAGTCCAGGCTTTCTCATAAGCTTGGAGAAAACAGAAAGGAAAGGATCTCAAAGCAAGATGCACCTGCTGTTATTTACAGGATGTGTACGGTGAGAAATTGTATTGTTTACAGTAAGAACATCTTGCAAGAGGTGTTGCTTGCCCTGAGCAGTGGGCTGTGTCCTGTTCTTGGCTTAGCCTTGGAGTGTACTTGAAGAGTGTAGTGATACAATAAAGTGTCCCTTTCCTATCTTGAGAGGTGACCATGTTGCTGTGTGCCTTATTGTAACCTTGACTGGCACTGTGCCTGAGACAGAGAACACAGCACTCTGTGGTCCTTGTGACAAAAAGCCCCTTTATTCTTCTGGCTTGACCTTAACTAGCCCTCTTAATGTTCCCGGGTAAGCGCCTGTGATTGGTTCAAAGTTCAGGCTGCTCTGCTCTCTGAGCAATAGCTCTCTGCAGCTTAGGCTGGAACTCATTGGATCAATTCTTTGTCTATCTCCAGGTCTGTCCTAGCTCTGTTCTCTGGGGGCCTGTCCATCACGCCAGGCTGCTTCTCCCATGTGTGGCCAAATTCACTGCCCAGTACAATCCAGCTTGCCCTGTGACACTTTATCACCCCGTTCCAAGGGTTAATCCTCAACCAACAGCAACATTAACTTATTTGGAAAACATGATATTCATAACGAGTTGATGTAAAACAGAATGATTTAATCATGTATTTCCCTTTGTCTGGTGTCCATGCTTCACTTCAGACCTCAGTATTGTGGTTTATACAATGTTGCTGGTATGGGGAGTCTCGGGGAGACCCCAAAAGTGCCCAGGCAGCTCTTGGTGACTAGGCAGGTCTGCAAGCCTTGCCTGGGTAGGATTCAGGCCCACAAGGTGCCTTTGGAGCCAGCAGAGATAGAGACTGAGAGGTGCCAACAGGAAAATTCCAGAGAGTTTATTTCTTCCATGAAGGGATCCAGTCCAGCAAATCCACTGGGTGGGGTTTCTAAGGGGCCTTCATAGGGTTTAAGAGTTTTACATTTTGCACCAATTACCAAGGGAATTCTATAACGAACCAATCTACAGAGGACTTTAGGGGAGAAAGGAACCAATTATCTAATGAAAATGAACCACCAATATTACAGAAAGATACCACAGGGGCCTGCAGGGGGGCGAGATGCTTCTTGGTATTGGTCACTCTGAGCAAACAATTTCTTATCTTTAAGGTATTGTCTTGTATGGGGACTCAGAGTTTCTGCTCCAGCAATGGTTTCCTCTCCCTGCACAACCCAGCCCGCAGTGCTTTTGTGATGAGCACGAATCTCTCGTCCACGGTTTGCTGGGGAATAACGGCGTGCTGTCCTTTGGATGTGGTTTGCTGGGGAATAACGGCGTGCTGTGCCTTGCTTGCTTTGTTCCCCGCAGCCGCCAGCGCCCCGTGCTGCCCGGCCGAGGGCGGCAGCCTGACCCCGGTGCGGGACGCGCCCTGCACGCCCCGCCTGCGCTCCGTCAGCTCCTACGGCAACATCCGCGCCGTCACCGCCGCCAGGAGCCTCAACAAGTCCCTGCAGAACCTCAGCCTCAACGAGGAGTGTAAGGCACCCCGCACAACTCGGGCTGCAGCTCCCATTGTCCAGCTCCCGGCGCTGGCTGAGGAGCTCCCTCGTAATTAGTAGCGATTTTCTGGTCATTAGCGTTGATTTTTTCGGGGTGTTTGGGGGCTGAAAATGTGCCTTCCAGCTTCCAAGCATAAGTGGGTTTTTAACTCAATCTTTTGCCTGTTCTGTGTTTAATCACTCAGTATTAAAAAGGGGAATTGTGGCTTTGTGCCCTGGGTGGGGGGTTTCCTTCCCTGAGCGTGGCAGGATTTAGAAGAGGGCTGTTGTGTCTGGGTGGGAATTGTTCTCTCCCCAGTCCTTGTGCAGCATCTGCTGTTGTGTCCTGGCAGCTGGCAGCTCTGTGGCGTTCTCCCCTGGGAACCTGAGCACGAGCAGCAGTGCCAGCAGCACTCTGGGCAGCCCTGAGAACGAGGAGTACATCCTGTCCTTCGAGACCATCGACAAGATGAGGAGAGTCAGCTCCTACTCCTCCCTCAACTCCCTCATAGGTGAGTGAGCACAGCCCCTCCTGCCCTCCCTGGGCTCCCCCTTTACCTGTGTGCAATGTTGGGATCCTGGCTCCAGCAGAATTCCCTGTTCTGTGTGGCTGGGTCACTGCAGTGGGAGCTCCTGGCTCCAGTTCTAAGCTTCACTGCAATCCTGGTAGGAATTCAGGCACAAGAACGTGGGGGCCACAACAGCTTTGCTTTAAGCTGTTGCTTTTAGCTGTTGCTAAGCTTTAACCTGTAGCTTTTCAAACAATCTGAGCCATTTTGGCACAACATCACAGGCAGCATGCAGAAGGACCTGGCTTTTGGAATGGCCTCCTTCCAGGGAAAGCAGCATGCTCAGGGAAATGCTGGGGAAGTCTCTGTATTTCCTCTGTAATCAGTAAATGGGCCCACATTTTCACAAATCAGTGCTGAGAGAGTAACTCAGGGAGAAATCACCTGGGTGACAGAACTGCCTTGACCAAAGAAACATTTTGTCTGCTCTGTTTTCTAGGAGAATTAATGGTGATTTGGCTCTCCCAAGTTGAGAGATTCAGATATTGTAATTACTGAGCCCCTGTGGCAGTTTAAAATCATGAGTTCATTAGGAACTTGATCAGTTAATTTGCTTTTGATTATCAGTAATGACATTGGATCTTCTGAAGCATGGCAGGGATGTTAGGAAATTTCTCTCCATCTTGAGCTAGGAGTTGAGTTTCCCTTTCCCCCTGGTGTGTGGTTGATGGCTGGTGTGTGTGCCTCACAAGAGCTGTGCAGCACAGCTGGAAAAGGCTCTGGAGAGGAGCTGGAGGTGCTGAGGGGAACCTTGGAAAGAGAGAGCAGCTCTCCAAGGCCTCCCTCACTCCTGTTCCATCAAAGAGCTCAGACCCAGCTGGAAACACAGAGCTTAGAGAAGTGTTTAAAATTCATGACTCACACAGAATCCCATTAGCTCCCCATTTGCCTGCTGCAAGCCAGGCTTTTCTCATCCATTCTGGAGCATCTCCATCCTCCAGCCCTGTCTCCTGCTCCCCAGGAGAGGTGCCACCAGCCCCAGCCACCCCAGAGCTCTGCAGCCCAGGCTGACCCCACTCCTGGATGTCCCCACGTGCCTTAAGCTGCTGCTGCAGGGAGCTGGGGGAGCCCGGGGGGCACAGACCTGTCATTGAAGGAGTGCTGGGCTCTGCTCTGTGTCTTCTAGAGAGGAAATGGGGCTCTGGCTCTGCAGCAGCGCCTCTGCCAAGCATCTGAGGCAGCCAGAGCAATGAAAAAGATGTTTGGGGTGTGTGAGGAGACTCCAAGTGAAGCAGAAATCTGGTCTGTCAGAGTGAAAGGAGACATTTTCAGCCACAGTTTGTGTTGTGTGCTCTGCATTCCCTGAGCTGATTCATTGGTCACAGAATTCCAGAATGGTTTGGGTTGGGAGGGACCCTAAATCCCATCCAGTGCCACCCCTGCCATGGCAGGGACACCTCCCAGTATTCCAGGCTGCTCCAAGCCCTGTCCAAGCTGGCCTGGGACACTGCCAGGGGTCCAGGGACAGCCACAACCTGCTGGTGCTCAGGTCTTTGTTCCTCTCTGGCAGTTTTAGGAACTTGGCATGTGAGGGATTGTTCTGGATCAGTCTCTGCACGGGCACTGAGGCATCATCCAACATCTTCTTCCCAAAAACTTGAGGAGAACCTCTCCATTCCTCCTTGGCCCATTTTCCAAACAGATCCTTAGCTTGCTCTGGGCCACATGTCCCCATTGTGGCTCCCCAAATGCACCAAGACTTGCTCTCAGCTGAGCTCTGTTCCCTGGCAGCTGCTCCTTGGCCAGACAGGCCAGTACCAGGAGAGACATTTATTTCTGGCCCAGTTCTCCAGCTGGCAAGAGGCACTTTGTGGTTAGTCAACAAAGACATCATTTTGGAAGGGAAGCTGAGCCTTGCTGCTTTTCCATCCAGTCTCTCATTAATCTTGGTGTCCTGGAAATGTTCAGTTTGAAGATAGGAAAAGGGATGGAATGAAGATGGGGGTTTGCATACCTCGAGGCTGATTATTCATATCCAAAGTGCATGATGAAAGCCTTTGTCCTACAGAGAGCTGCACTGGAAAGATTATCTTCAGGAGTGATCAAAGAAGGAGGAAAATAAATCTTGGAGCCATGAAATGCTGGGGAATTGTTGTCTTTTCCAGCAGGAGAGGCTGGGGGTGGAGGACTGTTTGCCATTTCCCAGGATGTCCCATTCCCTGTCCCTGTGTGCCCATCTGAGGTTCCTGTCCCTGTGTCCCTGTCTGAATGTCCCATTCCCTGTCCCTGTGTGCCCATCTGAGGTTCCAGTCCCTCCCCAGGAGCTGCCTGGAGCCAGGTGAGCAGGGAGCAGCCACAGCTCTGGTTTTGCTGTGGGAAGTGGAACTGCCCCATCTCTGGAGGTCAGGGCTTGAAATCACTGCAGTGATTTTTACAGGGGGCTGGAAAGAAACCCTGTCCCCTGATCCCTGGCAAATCAAAGGGAATAAATAAAGCCACCAGCACTCAGGTTTGCATCCACTGTGGCTCTCCCTGGAGCTGCAGGAGCCTGGCCCACCAACTGAACCCCAGGTGTGCAGAGAAAATCCACAGCTGGGGGAAAGGCAGGCAATTCATTTTTGACATTCTTAGCAGAGAGGGATCGTTTTGTAAACATGAGTGCACACTGCAAGGTGCACTGGCCTGGCTGGGAGTGGGTGTGGCTGATCCCAGAGCTGTCTGCTTCCATGAATGCAGCTCCTGCTCAGCTCCTGCTTTGCATCTCAGGACAGTTCAGGCTTTGGATCCTAAAGGTGAAATGGAGCTGCTGCTCCTCCTGCTGCCTCTGCTGCTCTTTTTGCAGGCACTGGAGCTCAGGATCTGACAGGGAGCTGTGTCAGATGTGCCACTCCTGCCCTGACAGTGGGGCAGCAGGAAAGAGCAGCCCTGGGAGCAGCAGCCCTGAAAGGCTGCTCTTTCCTACAGGTGCCTTTGTAAAAATTCCCTGTGTTCTCCTCAAAGGCTGCCAGGTGAAGGGGGAATTGCACTGCCACAGTTCTGCTTAAAATTTGGTTTTTCCCTGACTCTTAGATGTATAAAAAATGTTGTTGGGTTTCTTCCTCCGTGATCGAGGTGGTTACCAGAGCCTCTGGGAAATCAGCTGGGTGCCCCCCTCACTCTTCTCCTCTCCCTTTCCTTTTACTCTCTTTCAAGGGCTTTAAAGAATTGAAGGCATCCAGATTTCCCACTGGCCCTTATGTAACAGGCTGGAGTGTGGGAGGCAGAGCTCTGGGCACAGCTCTGGGCACACCTCAGACATTACCTGGCTGCTGCTTCACGAGCTGAGCCTTTTTTCCTCCCACACCTTGTAGCGCTTTGCCTCTCTCCCTTCTTGTTCTTCATCCTTCCCCCTCCAGTTTTTCTTTCCTTGGTAATAGAAGCTTCCAGGATTTAACATTGTTATGTATTTACAGCCTTTGCAATTTTACTGTATTATATAAATATTAGACAATATTACATAAATATATGTTTACAGCCTTTACAATTTACGTTGTTAGAGGTTTTACAGCCTTGCCAGTGCCTAAAGGGGCTCCAAGAGAACTGGAGAGGGGATTTACACAGGGACACAGGGAATGGCTTCCCACTGCAGAGGGCAGGGTTCCATGGGGAGAAATCCTTCCCTGGGGGGTGGGCAGGCCCTGGCACAGGGTGCCCAGAGCAGCTGTGGCTGCCCCTGGATCCCTGGCAGTGCTCAAGGCCAGGCTGGAATAACCTGGGACAGTGGGAGGTGTCCCTGCCATGGCAGGGGTGGCACTGGATGGGCTTTAAGGTCCCCCCAAGCCCAGCCACGTGGGATTCTCTGGTTTGTCAGGCCCTGTCCCTGGCTTTGGGAGGGTTGGGATCAGCTGCAGGGTCTGTGTGGGTCACCCCAGCACAGGAACAGCACGGTCCAGGGGGTCCCTTCATAAACACCTGTGAGATTTCCAGGTGCAAGTGTAAGCAGGAGTCACTTTGGGTGCCAGGTGAGACAGCCCCTGTGCAGGAGGTGACAGGGAGGGCGTGGGTGATGGGGGCTGCCTTGGCCCTTTGCAGAGGGGTTTGTCTGGGCACAGGCTGGGCACTTGGGGCAGAGGAAGGCTCCCCTGTCAGAGCAGCCTGCAGGCTCAGAGCTGTGTCACACCTGCCCTGCTGCTTTAGGGATGAGGTTCAGCTCTGCCAGGCCAGGAGCTGCTTGGTGACCAAGGGGCCCTTTCCTCCCAACTTTCTATTTAGATGCCTCCAGAAACACGGAAGGAAAAGCAGTAACAGCTTGATCTGTCATTTAGCACTGATTGTGACTCATCTGAAATCTCTATTTTAGCTGGTTTTTGTTGTTAGTGCAACCACTTTAACATTGTCCAAATGGCTCCACTCCCAGCCGGGGCGTTGCACGATCAGACACCGGCAGGGCTCGCAGGCACAATGACAAATTCTCACCCAAAAGCAGCAAAATAAAATGTGCACAGGATTCTGTCAGTTGTTGCAAATGCTTATTAATTTGATTTGTACTTTGAATCTGTCAGTCCCTTCTGCTGAAATACCGAACAGCTGATCTGCTCATTAAATAACAAATTGGAGGAATTGATACAAATGTCGATAGGAGAGACTGAGTTCCTGAGGGCTCAACTCCTAAAGCTCTGCCTTAAACATTTAGTGAACTTGTAGAGTGTACAAACCCCCAAACAGTTCAATAAAAGTAGCCACAACAGTACAAGGCAGCAACTGTGGGTTTATACCATGAAGTATTTCAACTCAGGAAAGCCAGACATTATCCACTTGGCCTTTCCAGGTGATTTGCTTCAGGAAAAGCAGGAGTTGAGCTGGAGATGATTTAGAGAGTCTTTAATTTATTTTGCTTCCTCCCACTTCGATTTCACAAGCCCTTGCAGAGTTCACAGACAGGCAAAGGGGAGACAAAATGCCCACGTGGGATGTTTTTGAGCTCCTCTCTTGATGTTCCCTGAGATGTCATCAGGTTGTTTGGAGTTCTAATGAATTTTCTCACATCAGATCAAAGAATTGGAGTTGATGGATTGTCATGTGCTGCAGGGCTTTGGGGTTTGTTGTGTTTTTTATTATTCTAGGTGTGAGTTTCAACAGTGTTTATACCCAAATTTGGAGAGTGCTCCTTCACCTGGCTGCTGACCCCTATCCCGACGTGTCTGACCTGGCCATGAAGGTTCTCAACAGCATTGCCTACAAGGTATGTGCCTGTCCCTGCTCACCTGTGCCTGCCAGGCCTTTGGATGTGGATTTGGTCATGCTTAGGCAGGCTGACCTGGATGGGTCTGTTGGAGGGCTCTGCCTTTGCACAAGGAGTTTTTAATGCTTCACCCTGATAAACTCTGCTCTGAACTCTGATCAGGTAAAATGAACAAATGGGGGAGGGCCTGGGCTCACTTCAGGGTATGAATTAGGTGCAGACCTCGGACAGTAGGTCTGGTTTGGAAGTCTACTTGTCTAGATCAGTCCCTGGGATAAACCTTAAGTATCCTTCATTAAATTATCCGTTTGCAAACTGATTTAGATAATGCAAGTGGGACTGGCCTGCAGACTGAAGCCACAACGGCTCTCCAACCCAGGTGAACTAGTACATGTGAGTCAGCATGCAGACCCTGCCACTGCTCACCCCAGCCCAGGCTGGGTGCCTAAACCTCCATCCTCATCCCATCTCATCCTGGGGGTGACAGGATGGCCCTGGAGGTGCCACCCTGGGGCAGCACCTTCCCCCTGCCCGGGCCAGGCCACCCCAGGGCATCTTCTCACCCCGTGTGTCCCCTGGCTGGGCACAGAAAGCTCTGTGTGAACTTTCTGGCCACTCAAGCATCCAGCCCATGAGCCATTGCAATGGGAATTCTCTTACTGAGCCTTTCCAGGGAATAACCCCAGAGCTGCAGTAAGAGATGCCAGCATTGTGCACTGCCATCCTAATGCCTCAGAGATCCCTGCTTTGAAATCACATTTTCTCTTGAGACAGTAGTTACTGACTTGAGCTCTGATTTGTTTGAAGTGCACGTGCCAGTGAGTGCCAAGGGCTGGGTTTGGCACAGAGAATTCTCTTGGCAGTGGGGGCAGCAAGCTCAGCCCTTCCCTGCTGAGACAGGGGTGCCACAAATGACAGCTGGAGATGCCAAATGAGGGGAGGAAGGAAAGGAAAAGGTGGAAGATTTCCCTCTCTCTGCTCTAGATGCATGAAACTCTTTCAGTTCTGTGTTTGGAAGGCTCTTTGCAAAATGAAACGTTGCTCCTACTGTTCAAAGGGATACAAAGAGGAACCAGATCTGCTTTTCCTGGCTGAAATGTGTTCTCAGGAGTTCTCCCTGGCCAGTGGGGAGGTGGATCAGTATCAATATTGATATTGATGCTGCTGTGCCAGCAGGAATTGTGGTCATTCTGTTGTCACATCCCTAGGGAATGCTGGGACTGATGGGGGGAATTTGTGTTGGCTCTGACAAGTTTGGGCCTGGCTGTGCTGAGCCAAGTCCCAAGCTCAGGTGCTGGGTCTCTGCATCTCACCCTGCCCAGCTGCTCTGCCCCTGCTTCCTAAGGCACAGCTCTCCCAGCAGCCTTGGAAAACAGGAAGCATTCCCATTTCCAGGGGTTTATCTGGGAATGCTTCAGTGAACAAAACTGATTTGTCGTGTGCCTTAGCCCCGGGATCCACAAGGACAGTGCTCAGTCCTGGCTCCCTGCTGTGCGTGTGGGGCTTTGCTTTGGCCAGCACCACCTGCCCGGGTGGCTCCTGAGGAGGCTGTTTAATGCAAACAAACCCCTGTGACACAGCCAGGCAGGCTGTGAGCTGCCCTGCACACTGGGCAAGGCTCAGAGCCTGGGCTGGCCCTGCCTGCTCCTGGTGCTGCAGGACCAGGCTGTGCTGGGAGCTCAGGCAGGAGCTGCCTGCTGCAGATCAGTGACAATCCAGTCTTTGCTAACTGTGCCCTGAGACCTTTCCTTCGTGCTGATGGAGCTCCTTGGGTGTAGAAGGGAGTGCTGGACGTGGGCACTGCTCCTCCCCAGTGTGTGCAAGCTGGGGGTTGGATTTTACCAGTGAATGCAAACAAAAATTGTTTTTCTTGCTTAAACAAAAATACTGCCTCCGGTGTTGTAGAGCACTTGAATGTTCCAGGGGTTTAATATTTTGGTTTAATTACTGTAAAATTCAGGGAAAGAGAGGCTTCATTTTGGAGCTGGGCCAGCTGAGGTTTTCTTCCACTGGCACAGCTGAGCAGAACTCTGCAGTCAGGGGGTCCTGGCTGGGGCTGGGGGCTTCAGTGGGAACAGCTGGGCAAACTATCCACACATCTGGAGAGTGGTGGGGGACTCAATATTGCAGAACCATGGAGTGGGTTGGGTGGGAAGGAACCTTAAAGCTCATCCCATTCCAGCCCCTGCCATGGCAGGGACACCTGCCACTGTCCCAGGATGATCCAAGCCCTGTCCAGCCTGGCCTGGGACAGATCCAGGAGCAGCCACAGCTGCTCTGGGCACCCTGTGCCAGGGCCTGCCCACCCTCACAGGGGGGAATTTCTTCTCAATGTCCCACCCAGCCCAGCCCCTCTGGACAATTCCTGTGTCACTGCTCCAGGTGGCCCTGCCTTGCCAGGGGGGTGACCTGGGTGACATCCAGAGGTCCCTTCCAACCCCACTGCTCTGGCATTCTGTGATTGGTGTTATCAAACCAGAGCAGAGTGTCCTGCTCAGGTTTTTCCTGGAGCCAGGGCTGTGGATGTGTTTCTCCAGAAGGGCTCGTGGCTCTGGGCTGTGCTGGGTGTGAGCAGCCGGTGTGTGGGCAGCAGGGCATGCAGGAATCTGCTGCTGCTCTGTCCCTGAGCTCCTTCCTGCAGGAATCTGCTGCTGCTCTGTCCCTGAGCTCCTTCCTGCAGGAATCTGCTGCTGCTCTGTCCCTGGGCTCCTTCCTGCAGGAATCTGCTGCTGTTCTGGCCCTGGGCTCATTAGGCACTGCTGGGCCTCCCTCAGGCTCAGGCTGCCTTGGGATTTATGTGGGTGATGCAAATGGCAATGGTGCAGTTCTCCTTCCTGGCCTGAGCCTTGGAAATCACCCAGAGCTGCTTTTTGTGAGCACCAAAACAAACAGCAAGGACCCAGGGTTCAGTGTTGGTCTCTAGAGACTTTCTGTAAATCAAAAAGCTTTAAGAGGAAAGTTTGCTTCAGCCCAGGCTGCTTTGCACAGGTATTTTTAATGGAAGACTTGAGGCTGAATCTCAGAATCACTGAGGCTGGAAAATCCCTCTGAGCCCAGCACTGCCATGGCCACCACTGACCATGTCCCCAAGTGCCACATCACAGGGCTGTTAAATTAAATCCCCCCAGGGGACTCCACCCCTGCCCTGGGCAACTGTGCCAGGGATGCCCAGCCCTTTCAGGGGAGAAATTTTCCCAATACCCAACCTAAACCTCCCCTGGCACAACTTGAGGCCATTTCCTCTTGTCCTGTTGTCCCCAGGGAGCAGAGCCTGACCCCCGTGGCCGTCCCCTCCTGTCAGGGAGTTGTGCAGAGCCAGAAGTTCCCCCTGAGCCTCCTTTTCTGCAGGCTCAGAATGGGCTTTACGATTCCTGGTCACAAATCCTCTGGGTTATGGGAGCTGCAGGAGGTGTGAGGGCAGGGCTGGTGGCACTGGGCAGCTGAGGGGACCCCAGGCTGTCCCCCTGCCCTGTGCTGGGGGTGCTGGGGCAGGTCCTGCCTGCAGCTGCCTCTGGTTGCTGCTCAGAGCTCAGAACTCTCGGGTAAGTGTTCCTGCCAAAGGCAGCAGTGAAACCATTGGTGCTGGGAGCAGCCCAGGGGCTTTGTGTGAGCCCAGAGCCCGCAGAGAGCCCTCCCTGCCCCGGGCTGGCCGTGCTGGGGCTGTGGCCACTGCTCAGGCTGCTGTGTTGTCCCCAGGCCACGGTCAATGCTCGCCCCCAGCGCATCCTGGACACCTCCTCGCTGACCCAGTCTGCCCCTGCCAGCCCCACCAACAAGGGCATGCACATCCACCAAGTGGGGTAAGTCCAGCCTGCCCTTCCAGAACCTTCTGTGCGTGGGCTGGGTGCTCCCTGCCCAGCCCCATCCCAGGGAGCTGCCCCAGGGACAGGAATGTGGCTCCTGCTGTCAGGAGTGGGGAGGTTGGAAAAGTGCAGTGGATGGAAAGCTCTGGGAAGAGGTGGGGAGTTCCTTCCTGTTTTCCTTTAGGGCAAATTGTAACAAGCCCCACTGGGTATCTAAGGGAGAGCTGAAGGGAAGAGCTGGCTTTGGCTGCTTTTACCTTTCCTGAGCTGTGCTGCCCAAATTCCCATTGACGTCTGAGCTGTGCCTGCTGCACTTGGAGCTGATGAAAGCCAGGGTTAACTGATGGACAGCACACCCTGCCTGAACTGCAGGGGAACTGAGAGTGCTGGGGGCAAAGCTGGGGGCTGAAAGTGGGATTATTTCCCAAAACTGCTCTCCAAGAGAAAACACCACACCTTAGATCTGCTGGATAACCAGTGTGCCCCTGTAAGATTCCAAGCTGGAACAGAGGGCCCAGTTTAAATTCTAATGGTTTGAGGTTTCAGTCCCTCCATGGAAATGCAGTCCCTGGTCAGGGTGACTTAGGTCAGGCATCACAGGTTCCCAGAACATTAAGGTTCATCCCCTCAGTCTGGAGTTGGCACAGTCAGAGTTCCCTCTTGGTTTGGGGTGGGTTTGGCCTTTGGAGGGGACGTGGGAATTGTGACATTTCTGCAGAGGAGGCCCCGCAGCGAAACACAAATCTTGTCAGAAGGGAACCGAGTGAAAAGAAGACAATGCACACACAAACCTCGTGCCCAGTGATACCCAGCCCCTGTCCCTGTGTTC
Source organism: Rhabdornis inornatus (assembly GCA_013397075.1). Lineage (NCBI taxonomy): Eukaryota > Metazoa > Chordata > Aves > Passeriformes > Rhabdornithidae > Rhabdornis > Rhabdornis inornatus. Next base: position 70,606 of record VWZS01002884.1, read on the forward strand.
TGCTCTGTCCCTCAGGGGGTCACCTCCCACCAGCAGCACCAGCAGCTCCAGCCTGACCAACGAGGTGCCCAAGCAGCCGGTGAGCCGGGACCTGGCGGCCGTGCGCCCCAGCGTCACCAGCGTGGCTGTCCAGTACACCCCCCACTCCCACCAGTTCCCCAGGACCAGGAAAATGTTTGACAAAGGCCCGGAGCAGGTGAGGAGACTTCCCTGGCAGCTCTGACGGCTTCTCCCTGCTGGGCTTTGTCCCACTTTCTGTTGGTTGTGGTTTATTTCTGTGCATCCCTCGTTTGCTTCCAGCTGCTGCTAATCCAGATTGGCTGCCTCTAAGCAGCCAAATAAAAATTGATTAATTTATTTTCTTCAGGATAAATTGTGGTTTATAGCTTTTGATAGGGCATTATTCACTCCTGCCACTAAGCAATGTGTCTAATCAGAGCCCATGGCTTACTCCTCTGTAAACATTTGTGTGCCTGAGTGACAACCCAGAGTCAGATCCCTGACCCTGGGGGCTGCTCTGCTCTCCTGGCAGAGCAGGGACAAGGGACAGCTGTGATCACAAGGAGAAAGTGAACCCCTTCCCTTCCCTTCCCTTCCCTTCCCTTCCCTTA
>VWZS01002884.1:71368-151344 GCA_013397075.1 Rhabdornis inornatus
CCTTCCCTTCCCTTCCCTTCCCTTCCCTTCCCTTCCCTTCCCTTCCCCGGGGTTTGTTTCTGAAAGGGAATGGAGCAGCTTTTCCCTTTTCCCTCGGGGTGTCCTGTGTGACAGACACTCATCCACCCCCACCTTGGCACGAGCTGTGCTGGGTCCTGAGTCATCCTCGCTGCTCCCCACGGCACATCCTTGGGACAAAGCTCCCGCTGAGTCTCCACGGGGCTGCTCCACCCAGATCCCTGCAGATGAGGGGATGAGGGCATGTGTCCCTTCCCAAGGAGTGACCCTGGAGCTGGGTGTGGCTGTCACACCTGATCCCAGAGCTGTGACTGTCACACCTGACCCCAGAGCTGGGTGTGACCTCACCCCAGAGCTGGCTGTGCAGTGTTTCCTGCCCTGGGCAATGTGTTTGAGGGTTTTGGTGCCTGGCTGGGGCAGTGTGGCTGTCCTTGGGCTGTCCCTGGAGGTGTCCCTGGGGCTGTCCCTGGGGCTGTCCCTGGGCTGTCCCTGGGGGTGTCCCTGGGCAGTCCCTAGGCTGTCCCTGGGCAGTCCCTGGGCTGTCCCTGGGCTGTCCCTGGCCCTGCAGGTGGCTGAGCCCTGTCCCCTCCCCGCAGACAGCTGACGATGCTGATGATGCCGTGGGACACAAGAGCTTCATCTCGGCCGCGGTGCAGACTGGCTTCTGTGACTGGAGTGCCAAGTACTTTGCCCAGCCCGTCATGAAGGTAACCCCGGGGGCTGTGCTGGCCCCTGGGCACGGCCCTGCCAGCCCTGCCAGCCCTGCCCTCTGGGGAGGCACAGGAATGAATGGGTTTGCTTCCATCCTGCTGCTCTGGGGAGCTGTGGGGCTGCCCGTCAGGACCAGAGGGAGCAGAAGGGTCCGTGAGGGGGGGACAGAGAGCCCAGGGGAAAACTCAGCTCCCTGTGGAGCACAATCCACAAAAAAATGTAGGAATGAGGAGAGGTTCTGGATCCATATTCCCCCAGTTCTGCCTGGTTGCACTGCAGAGTTGTTCCATCTGAAAGGCTGTGCTGCTCTGCATATAGAAAATTGCATTGTAGCTAAAATGGATTGGTTTTTAAAATAAACACATGGAATAAGGAAGGCCCTTTTGCCTGGAAAGGGCAGTGAGAGGCTGGAGAAAGAGAGATGCTGTTTTCTTGTGACATTCCAGCTGAATCTCCTGGCTGAAGGAATTCTGAGGCTGCCCTGGGAGAGGCCATGGGGGCAGCAGGACAGACCCTGCTGTGCTCAGGTGGGGTCTGGGAGCTGTGCTCTGCTTCCAGCACAGACTCCTTGAACTCACAGAGACAAAATGAGACTGGCTGGATGCCCACGAGTGCCTGGGGGAAGCCTGGGCAGCATTACTGTTGGGTTTTAAAATTTAAAAAAAAATAAGAAGTTGTGTTATAGTGAAGAATAAGGGTGGTAATGCCAAATTTGCATCCAGGTCTCTTCAGAAGTGACTTGTTTGGGTAGCTAAGTTGTTTCTGTGTGAAGTGAGAGAGAAACTGAAACCTTGTTCCAGGTGAAACTCAAGCCAGAGCTCTTAAGAGATGGGCAAAGATATCAATGACAGGAAAGAGAAGCTGTTAAATTCCCGGAATGTTTTAGCTGTTAAATTCCCAGAATGTTTTAGCTGTTAAATTCCCGGAATGTTTCAGGCAAAGCTCAGGTTTCAGGTTGAAGTATGAAACAGGACGAGCAGTAAATGCCCCTCATTAGAGGCAGCTTGCAGGTGCCCCGGAGGCTCGGGGAGCCCAGAGGTGTCAGGGCTTGGAGCTCCATCTCTTGGAGGGATTGCTGTGCCTGGCAGGGACAATGCCCAGGCTGCGCTGATGCCTCTCCACAGCGGATGTTTGTGGCCAAGCACTGCTGCTGAGATGGCGAGAATGAGGAAATAATGTGGTTTTAGTGCTGCCCCGTGGGGAGCTGGGGCTGAGCCATCACCACCACACTCCTGGAATGTTCAGGAGCTGGGGGGGGGGGAATTGCCCAAGTTTAAGGAAATCAGAACAGGACAGGCTCTTGATTTCCAGAGGGAATCACCAGTGAAGTGATTTCCTGACACTTGCTCAGCTGCTGTGAAATTCCCTTTGTGCTGGAGCCACCCAGTGATTCCTTAGGGCACATCTGGGATGTGGGGCTGGGCTGCCTGGCCAAGCTCCCACCAGGGCTGTTTCTCCTCCAGATGAGCTTCAGGGCCTTGATTCAAGCCCACAGCACAAGAGGAGGAAGATGATGTTTGAGCTCTTAGTTCTTATTAAAATCATTTGTCTGCCCCCTAAGAAAATCTCTTCCCAGGAAGGAGGGGGGTCTTTATTAATAAAATAAATCAGAATAGGCAGCCAGGCACGGGCAGGGGCAGTGGGGACATGGGGAGCTCTGTGGGGGAGTGTCTTCACTACTACTTCCTGCACATAAAATAGACTAAATGGCTTTAGGGGAGGCAGTGAAAAAGGTGGAGCATTCCTGTGGTAATTCCCAGAAGCCAGGGAGGGGAGGCACGGGGAGGGGGCTTTCCTGCAGTCCCAGGGTGTTCAGTGGCACAGCCCTGGCTCCCTGAGCCTCTGGGGCTGCCAGTTCCCCCTGCCTGACCAGGAGCTGTCCTCACCAGCCACGGGTGAAGCTTGAACAGAACCAAATCCGTGTTTTCCAATCACACAATTGATTTCCCTGGTACTTCTGCAAAGCAGCTTTGAAAGGCCAAGGAGAGGGAGTTTCTGCAGGTGTTATTCTGTCCTAACAGGGGATTACAGGTAGCTTTGGGATTGGGCTGGCAGTGTGTGTGAGGGACAGGGAGAATTCCCTCTGGGAGAACTTTCCCTGAGCTTTCTTGGCTGGAAGTCAGGGCTGGCAGCTCGGGTGCTGCCTGAGTTTCCATGGAGCCCCTGTTCCTGCAGTCCCTGTTCCTGCAGCAGCAGGGAACAGTCCTGCCTGGTGCCTGCTGCCTTTTGGGAGCTTCAGCCTCATGAAAAAGGCAAAGAGTGGAGTGTACCAAGTGCTGATGGAAAAATGACATTGATGCTTAATTCCAGCCGTTCTTTTGGAGCTGCTGCCTGCCTTCATAAGCAGGGAAAGACAAGACAACTGTTCCTGTAATGAATAAACATAAAATTACTGTGAGTGCATCTTAGTCATATTTAATTTATGAATTTAGTTTTGCTTCATGGACCTTGCCCTGAGAATGCTTTCACTGGAAAGACTGAGGGATTAATTTCCAGTGTAAATCAGGAGCTGCGTTTCAAGCCATCATTCCAGGTTTGATTTATTGATTATCTAATCAAATAAACAGAGAAGGAGAACTCTGCACTGTAAATTCTCCATGTGCCAGGAAAAGCAGGTCCCTAGCCCAGCTCTGATGTCTGCAGAAGCTTTTCCTCCTCCTGCAGTCCCCGGTGGCTCAGGGCTGTTCTGGGAGCCACGGGGAGCAGGAAAGCCTCGGTGCCAGCTGTCAGGAAGTCCTGAGTCAAGGAGAGAGGAGCCAGCATCTGTTATTTCCAGGGCTGGCAGAACATGCAGGCAGGAGCTGGGAAGGATCCTGGAAGGTGAGAATTACATAAGCAGCCCTTGCTGATAAATCCCTGATAAATCAGGAGCTGCTGCACTGAGCCTTGGCCCTGGGTCCGAGTCCTGGGAGAGGAGAGAGATCCTGCAAGTGCTGCAGGGAGAGCTGGATTTACCTCTGGAGCCTGGTGCCAATGCTCCCTGCTCCCCTCCTGGCACCCACAGGGACAGGGACAGGAGAGACCTGGCTCAGGGAAGGAAAACTCTGCTGGGAGGGTTCTGCTCCCTGTCTGGGACAAGCTGGAGCTCTGGGGAAGGAGCTGTCCTGGGGGCATGTCCAGGGCAGGGAGCAGAGCTGGGGTTTGTGTTTTCATAGATCCTCCCTCCCTCCTCCAGGATGATCCCCAGAGGGGGCCAGGACAGCCTTTACCTGTGTGCTCTGACTCTGCACTGGTGGTCCAAGGGCTCTTCCCTGGGCTTGCTTTAATTTATTCCCAGAGAAGCTGGATTTTCATTAAGGTGTAGGTGTCATCTCTCCCCTTTCAGGTTCCTTTGATGTATTTTAGCTCAGGTTTGTTTATTGCTTTTCATTAGGGGTCGTTTGTCATTGCCTGTCTAATAGGTGCTGTGCTGAAATAAAGTGCTTTTTTCTTTGCCAGGAGGAAAGGTGGAGGGTGGGCTTCTTATTTTTTATTTATTTTACAGAAGCAGAAGTCCAGCTCAGTAACAGCTGTTTTCCAAAGGATAGCATGGTTTGAAAGCAGGGTTTGTGATAGTGACAGATGATTTAAGGACTTTCTTATTCAGGGAAAACAGGGTTTGTTTGTGGGGAATTTGTCTTCTCCAAGAGTTACTCCTTTGGAACAACCAGCCTCAAAGGGAGCTGGATCAGAACCCTGTAGTTGATCCAAGGATGGTTCTGGAGCAGGGGAGTCTTGGATAATTTTTTAAGTATGAAAAACGCCTCAAATATAGCACCTGCCATGGTTTGGGGTGAGATCTTAAGAGTTGATTCCTTTTGCTCCTGTGTTCTGAATGAGGGTGGGAATACCCATGGTGGGAGCAGCCCTGGGGCTGTGAGTCCCAGCCTGGCCTGGTGCCTGGAGCACAGGTTTTGTAGGGGACCCATGGAGTGCTGAAACCTGGAGCTGTGGGGTGGGAATAAATATCAGCAAATGGCCCAGAGTGGCTGTGGCTGCAGGGCCACTCTTCAGTTCCAGGGGGAATTTTGTGTACCATCAAAGCCAGGTGACACAGGGGCAGGGTTTGGAGAGCAGGGAACCAAAACAGGGCTGCTCCTGTCAATGGTGGAGGAACCCTGAACATCCCGGGGATCTGGGAATGCAGCCATGCCCTGCTCGGCCAGCAGCCCTTGATTAGCAGGAAAAGAAAGATTTCAGTGTGCTCAGAGCTGGCTGCAGCAGGGCTGTGCTCCTCTTTCATCTGGAGGTTGCTCCGTGATGCTCCTCAGCCAAGGAGAGTTAAGAGAGAAATCTGTGCTCAGAGACCAGCCTGCAGTGTCAGAGGGGACAGGGGCCAGGGACAGGAGCCAGGGGCACTGTGGCATCACTGAGCTGATTGCTGCAGTGCTGGGGTCACTCTGTGTGTGTGTGTCTGTCTGTCCTGGCAGATCCCCGAGGAGCACGACCTGGAGAGCCAGATCCGCAAGGAGCGCGAGTGGCGCTTCCTGCGCAACGCCCGCGTCCGGAAACAGGCGCAGAAAATCATCCAGAAGGGTGAGTGCCTGCCCACAGGGTGCTGCAGAACCCCAATTAGCCACAGTCCTAATTAGTGACAGCCTCTGCAGCCCCTCACGCTGCTGCCTGTTCCCTCCTGGTGCAGGGCAGCTGCTGCTGCAGGTATTGCCCTGCTCCACATGTTTCCCTGCTGCTGCAGGTGTGTCGCTGCTGCAGGTGTTTCCCTGCTGCTGCAGGTGTGTCACTGCTGCAGGTGTGTCACTGCTGCATCTGCAGGTGTTTGCCTGCTGCAGATGTTTCACTGCTGCAGGTATATCCCTGCTCCAAGTGTTTCATTGCTCCAGATATTTCCCTGCTGCAGGTGTTTCCCTGCTGCAGGTGTTTCCCTGCTGCAGGTGTTTCCCTGCTCCAGATGTTTCCCTGCTCCAGATGTTTCCCAGCTCCCCCAGCTCTCTGTTCTCAGCTGCTGGCCTTGGTCACTGCTTGGCTTTGGAGGGGATGGAAGGTGCAGTGCTGGAGGGTAAATGCAGAGCTGCCAGCTCAGGGTTTGCTGTGGGGCACAGGTGGTCAGGGCAGACCAAGGAGCTGCTGGACCTGTCCCCCCAGCTCAGGGGACACCTCAGGGATGTCTCTGATGTCCCCTGCTCTGCTGAGCTCTGTAAGGGGTTGTTTACTCCTTGTATCCCACTTTGTTTGGAATGTTTGTGTGTGTGCTTGGTGTGTGCTGCTCCCAACGAGCCTCAGCTCCCCAAGAACCTGGGGCTGAACCTTTAGGGCTCTCTGAGGCAGCTTTGGGCTGGGATTCTCTCAGCACAGGAATTTATTCCAATCAAGTGGAACCTAATGAAGCTTCCTGAGGAATTTGCATTCCTCAGTTTTCCCCTGAGCAGCAGAGGCTGGGGAGCCACAGCTCCAGGAGCTCCTGGTGTCCTCCCCATGGCATTCCAGGAGCAGGCCTGGGGTGGGGGCTGCTCCTCCCCGGGATGCTTTTTGAGGCACACAGGGCTGGAAATCCCGGTGTGCTGAAGGAAAAGTGCCCAGGGCCCAGCCCTGTCACTGGGAGGCTGCTCCTGGGAGTGCATTTGGAGCTTCATGCTGGGAAACTGCAGAATATCATCAGGCAGAGAAATACAGAAATGATCCTGGAGCCCAGGAGATGGCCTGGGAGGTCTGATGGAATACAAAGAAGGGGATTTTTCATGCTTGCCTGGAGAAGTTAAATCTCTTTCTAGACAGTGTTCATATTTGGTTGCTTGACCTGAGTGACTGAAACGCCACTGTTCATTAAAAAAATAATGAAAACGTGAAATATTAAAAAGAATTAAAATAGACTTACAAGCTTTTAATGAAAACTAGATTCAATGCATTTGATGCATTCTAAAACAAACTGGGGCTGGATGGATGTCTCCTGGGTTCAGGGGTTTGTGTGATGAATTTGGAGAGTGCCAGAACCCAGCAGTGTCAGGGGTCCCAGCACTGTTTGTGAATAGCAAACTGCTCTGAAAACAAGATGGGAAAAGTCTTTACCCATCATTTTAAGCTCTCTGTGGAAAATACATTTTTCATTTGCAAATTAACCTCAAATTTAAGGGAACTGAAATGGAAGGTTAAATAAATAATCCACAAGCTACAGTGAAATGCTGTATTTTAAATTGACAAAAAAAAAAAAAGGCATTTCCATATTTTATATTTTGAAGGAATAGTGTTGGGTTTTCCCTCAACACAACCTGGCACGTCCCTGGGTTTGCCTGGGCTCGTTCTCTTTGCTTGCCAGTGTGAAGGATGAAAGATTTGTCACCACCTTGGTTTGCACCTCAAGCCCTGAGGCTGCTGGGGGGGTCTGAGAAGCTCCTGGGAGGAGGGAAGGGCTGGTGAGAGCTGGGCAGGGGTGACCTGTGGCACTGGAGGGCTGGGGCTGTCCAGGCCATCCTTGGGGACATCCCTGGGGAGCTGAGCTGGTGCTGTCCCCACAGGCATCTCCAGGCTGGACGATCAGATCTTCCTCAACAGGAACCCGGGCGTGCCCTCCGTGGTGAAATTCCACCCCTTCACCCCCTGCATTGCTGTGGCTGACAAGGACAGCATCTGGTGAGGGCTGGGGACGTGGGGACACTGCAGGGACAGCATCTGCTGAGGGCTGGGGACGTGGGGGTCACAGCTGGACCTTTGTCCTGGCTCTCTCTCAGCAGGTGCAGGTGTTGGAATCCTGCCCTGGCACAGGGTGCCCAGAGCAGCTGTGGCTGCCCCTGGATCCCTGGCATTGTCCCAGGCCAGGCTGGAATAACCTGGGACAGTGGGAGGTGTCCCTGCCATGGCAGGGGTGGCACTGGATGAGCTTTGAGGTCGTTGCAATCCAAACCATTCCATGATTCCATGGAATTATTAATCCATTATTATTCCATGTGTTATTAATCCAATGATGCCAGACTCCAAAGGAGAAATCCCAGACTGGGTAAGGAGTGCACCTTTACAGCTTGCACAGGGAAAAGACTCACGTGTTTGTTCCTCCCCCAGTTTCTGGGACTGGGAGAAGGGGGAGAAGTTGGATTATTTCCACAACGGGAACCCTCGGTACACGCGGATCACGGCCATGGAGTACCTGAACGGGCAGGACTGCTCCCTGCTGCTCACTGCCACAGGTGAGGGCCCCTGTGTCCCTGCAGCAGGGCCTTGGCACAGTGCCAGTGCAGGTGAGCTGCTCTGGGCCCCATCCTGTCCCCTCCGTGGGTTGGTCCCAGCCTGGCTCTCCCCTCCCTGCTCTCAGCCCAGAGCCATTTCCACCAAGCTCTTCCTTGTACTGAAATCTCTCACATGGATTTTCCAAGGGCTGACCAGTCCAGCACTTGCTGAAGCCACTCCCATCTGAGTCTTTGCTTGTTATGGTCACTCCCTCCTGTGTCCCACCTGGGGGAAGGTGATTTGTGTTGGTCAGAGCTGCTGTCCAACTGAAATTGTGCAGCAGCCAAAGTCCAGGAGCTGCAGCTGTGTTCCTGTGCTGTGCTCCTGTGCAGCAGGCAGGGCTCAGCCTCAGCACCAAAGCTCCCAGGTGGGTCTGAGTTCCTCTCTGGGCCACATCTCACCTGGGCAGCTCCAGCTGCATCCAGGGGTTTGCACGAGGAGATGTTGCCCAGACTCTGCTCTGGAGAGCTGTGAGTCAGATCTGCTCCTCTCCCGAGGAACCATTCCAACCCTGGCACTCCGAGTGTTCTCCACAGCTCCTCCAGCTTCCTGCTCAACTCTACAGGTTGGCTGTAATTAAAGGAGGGGGAAGGGGAGCTGAGACAGCCTTTAGGACACACTTCTTTCAATTTATTGATTCTTAGCACAAAAGTTTCACAGATGGGGAGCAAATTGAAAAAAACACATGATGTTCTTGAAAGATTTGCTGCTGATGGGCTGGGCTTTGATGCTGCTGCCTCCATGGGGCTGCTTTGTGCTGAGTGGGTACTTGTGTGGCCCTCGGCACCAATCCAGAGATAAATCCTGAGAAAATGAATGTCAAGGAAATGGAGAGACAGTGAATGTCAGGTGTTGTTCAAGGGAGGAGAAAAAGCTCTTCCAGGGCAGCTCCAGTAGAACAAAGCTTTAGGTTTCTTGGATGTAAATTAGAGAGGGAAAACAACTCCAACAAAAAGCGTTCAAGCGGCACTCTGAGATTTGGGGTCCGTGTGGCTTCAGTTCTGCTTCTCCTCTTCCTCGTGCACGAGGAGCTGCAGGAGCTGCCCCAGCAGTGACTTTGCTTTCTTTGTGTTCTTTCTCTGTGCTCCCCAAGATGATGGTGCCATCAGGGTGTGGAAGAACTTTGCAGACCTGGAGAAGAACCCAGAGATGGTGACAGCCTGGCAGGGGCTGTCAGACATGCTGCCAAGCACTCGAGGTGGGTCCCACTGGGGTTTCTGGGAGGAGGGTGAAAATCACCTTTGGTGCAGCTTTGCAGGAGGAGCCTGTGACCTCCTTTAGCCCCAGCTCCAGTTTTGGCTTTTGTTCCTCCCTGTTTATTGTGGGTCAGGGGGTGGCAGAGTGTGCTCTAAATCTGGCACGTGCAGAAGGGCAGCACAGTGAGACATTGGCCTGCTTGGAATGTTTGGGAGGCTGGGCAGAAAAGGGTGTAAAAAGGAGCCCTGGCATCCAGCCACACATGGGAGGAAGCCAGAAAACCAGTTTGTGTAACCCTGAAATCTGTTTTAGGACATTACAGGAGGTTTTAGGACATTACAGGAGGTTTTAGGACATTACAGGAGGTTTTGGGATTTTAAAGGAGGTTTTAGGATATTTTAAGGAGGTTTTAGGATATTTAAAGGAGGTTTTAGGACAGTACAGGAGGTTTTGGGATATTAGAGGAGGTTTTACAGCATTCCAGGAGGTGGATGTTCCCTCATTTCCAGATGCCATCAGGTGCTGGTGCCCTGGTGGCAGTTCTCTGTCACTGGATGTTTCTGATCAGGGCTGCAGGTTTTCCTGTGTGTGCTGTGCTTCCATCAGCCCTTGGTGGATTGATGGGGGAGGTGCTGGGGGAGGCTGCCTGGCCCCTGCTGTGCACGAGGTCACATGAGATGACCATCATCATTCATCCTGACCTTAAAAGCTGACAGTTCTCATTTCTGAGCTGCTGTGGTTCATCCCAGGAGCCTGACACAGCTCTTTCAGCTATTCATTGGATTTTCCTGAGGTTGTCTGGTGTGTGTTTTTCCCTTGGCACCTCTCAGGGAGCAGGAGCTGTGTTTGAGGCTCTGCCTCGCTGGGGGCAGTGCCCAGAGCTGATGAGGAGCTGCTGGAAGCTCAGAGCCTGCTGTGCCAGGGGCAGGACCTGCCCTTTCCAGGGTGGCAGCAGGAGCAGAGGGGCTGCTGTGAGCAGGCAGGGCCCAGGAGTTGTGACAAGTTGTCCTTTGTGGTGTCACTCTGTAGTTCTGTGCCAACAAACACCAGCTTTGCTGGCTGCTGCTTGATGGTTCCCATCCCTGGATTCAGGAGCTGGGAGCTGGGAATGTCCCTGGGCTGCCCTGGCCATGGCTCTGCTCCTGGGCAGGGAGTCCCACTGTCCTGCCTTCCCTTCCACCTGCACTGTGCTGCTTGTGCCTCACTCTGGACAGGATTAACACCCAGAAAGGATTGTCACTGTCACAGGACAGGATTAACACCCAGAAAGGACTGTCAGTGTCACAGGGCAGGATTTAACACCCAGAAAGGACTGTCAGTGTCTGACACTGCAGAACAGGCTCAGAGAGCTCTGAGAGCTGGGTGGTTCCATTTGCCAAAACAGGACTGGGGAACCTTTTAAATCCATTCTCTTTAGCATTGGGTTGTTTTGTGGTTTTTTTCCCCTTGGCTTTTTCTTTCTCTTGTGGACTGAAGCAGTCTGGGGCCAGTTTTCTTTGCCTTCCACCTTCCCAGCAGATTGGGCAGAAGAGAAGGACAGATCTGTTTGTGGGCAGAGAAATGAATGTTGCCACTTCAAAAGAGCTAAGTGGAGCAGGTCCCTGTGGAGATGAGAGTCTTCAGAGTCATCTGCTGCCAAGACCACAGCTGTGGTCCAGCACTGCCTCAGAAAACTGAGGATGCATCTTTGAAGCTGCAGAGCTCAGGAGTTTTACTGGAGTTTGTTTGCTGCCACTCTTGATTCCCTTCCCTCCTGTCCCAGCTTTTCCCCTGAGTCATAATGTGACACTCACCCCTGAACTGCTCTTGAGAACAGCCAGGACATGGCCAGGACATGGCCAGGACACAGCCAGGACATGACCAGGACATGGCCAGGACACGGCCAGGACACGGCCAGGACATGACCAGGACATGGCCAGAACATGGCCAGGACTTGACCAGGACATGGCCAGGATTTGACCAGGACATGACTTTTGGGCCATTTTCCTGCTTACAAAAGGAGAGAGCAGTGTGTCACAGCTGAATGTTTGGATGTTTGAGAAGCAGCCCTGGGTTGTGGGAGCAGTGGGAGATGGACAGATGGACAGAGGGACACTGAGGGGCTGCCTGGCAGGGGGAGCAGCCCAGGGCAGGCACAGAGCTCCCACATTTCCACGGGGAGGGCAGGGCTGAGCTGGCACAGCCGTTCTGGGGGTGCTGCTTCCCTGTGGGGTGTGGGCACAGGGACCCTGATCCGTGGCAGATCTGTGCAGATCCCAGGAGCTGCTTGGGTCTCTGCCTGTCCCTGCTCCCTGTGCTGGAGGAGAGCAGGGCCCAGCTGGGGCAGGGGAGGCTCCTGGTCCCTGCAGAGCTCTCATCCAGCCAGGTCCTGCTCCCCACAGGCTGCTGCCCTCCCAAAACCGCTGTGCTGCAGTTACAGGGGGGCACGTGCTGCTCTGGGTGCTGCTGCTTCTCTTTCATGTTCTCCAGGTTGAGCTGCTGTTTCTAATCCCTGCTTTAAGCTGGGTTTTGCTCTGGCTGACCCTGACCCTGCTGATCCCTGTCTCCTCACAGGTCTGGCCCGAAGGGTGTCCATCTACCTGGACAGGAGCAAGCAGGGAGGTGAGTGCTGCTCCTCTTACCTGTGCTCAGGGGGTGGCAGGAGCTCCTGGGGGTGCTTGGTCGGGGCAGGAGCTCCTCAGGGTGCTTGGTTGGGGTTTTGCTGTGGTTTGAGGGATTTTGGGTCCCTGTGGCTCCTGGAAGCTTTGCTTCCACCCCTGCCATCCCCTGCCCATGCAGGGAGGGATCTGTGCTCCCTGGGCGGGCACAGACCCTGCTGGGATAAGGGAACCTTCCTGCCAGCCTCTCTGAGCTCCCCCAGCCACAGGAGGTGTGGGGGGATTTGGGAATCTCTCTTTTCCAGGGAGATTTCAAAGCATGCCTGGACTGAAGGGTTTGAGTGGGAGGTTCCACATGGAGCCAGCATAAAGCTGGTGTGGGTTTGGCTGGGCTTTATTTGTAACAGCCCTGGGCTGTAAAGATCCTGTGGAAAGGGGATGCTGGGGAGTCTTTCCCAGCAGCCTCAGAATCCTGAGAGATAAGCAGAGATAAGCCAAAGAGGGGAAATTCAGGTTGGATCCATGCCTGTGGCTGTAGGGAGGCCCTGTCACAGCTCTGGCTGCCCCTGGATCCCTGGAATTGTCCCAGGCCAGGTTGGATGGTGCTGGGAGCAGCAGGGAGCAGCTGGGACAGTGGAAGGTGTCCCTGCCATGGCAGGGGTGGCACTGGATGGGCTGTGCCCACCCCAAATCCTTCTGGGATTCAGGTCTGATAAATGTCACAAACTGCACTGTGCCACGTGGAGGGGAGGCGCAGGAAGTGTCCAGCTTGTCCCACAGGAGCTGTGCAGGGTCTGTGTGGCTCTGGATCCCCCAGCAGGGAGGGGGAGCAGATGGTTGATGTATCAGGGGCTGCTCAGGATGTTCATCAATTATTGATATTTGCTGAGTGATCAGAGCTGGCTGTGTCTGCACTGATTCATCAGCCAGGCTCCTGGCAGGGCTGATTCAGAGCTTGTTAGTGGAGTTCAGCAAATCTCTGTGGTGTGGGAGCTGGGGCAGGAGTGAGCAGAGCTGATGTGTGGCTGCTGCTGCTGCTGCCTGGCTGCAAAATCCCCCAGCAAAGGCTAAAATTAGCAGGGCTTGGCTGCAGGGAATCCCTGCTCAGGGAATCCCTGCTCTGGGAGCTGAGCACGGAGCACTTTCAGGGAATTCCAGAGCTGGATCAATGCTGTGCTGCCAGCCCATGGGCTCAGGGCAGGTCCAGGAAAACCTTCTCCAGCTGCCTCTGCTCTGCTGCTGACAAAGGCAGCACAAGCATCCCCCTTCCCTCTGGAGAACTGTAAAAAATGCATGGAATCACTGCTCTCCTGTACAGCAGCAGTGTTTGGATACTGCCCCAGCCCTGGAAGTGTCCCAGGCCAGGCTGGAGCAGGGGACAGCTCCAGCCTGCACCAGGAGCTGCTCAGGGGATCAGACTCAGGCTCAGCCTGGGGACCAGGGGGCACAGGGAAGGCAGGGAGGATTCCCAAATTCCCAGGAACTCACACCAGCAGTGAGGGCTGCAGGAGAAGCAGCACAGTTCTGCTCAGATTGTTTGGTGGCAATAAACTCATTGGAGAAATCACAGCTCCAGGGGTTTGTGTTCTTTTAATTGAATTCCCAGCATCCCAGCTCCTGCTGTCCCTCACTGCAGAGTCCTTGGCAGGAGGAGGGTGACACTTTTTGAGAGGATGTTGTAGAAATTAATGATGAGTGAGGTCATCCAACCCTCCCACTGCTTCCTGGAAATTAAAACAGGGATGAGCTTCACTGCTCAGCCAGGAGGGCCCGTGATTAAAAAATGATCAGGCAGATTTCAGGATGTTTTATGCTGTGTTCCATGGAGGTATTCCTGATTCCACTGAAATGCCAAGGACAGCCTGGCCACGCTCCTGTGGCGTTACAGATGTTGGGAATGCAGCTACTTTCACCACATTAGCACTGGAATCTTTCCATGGAATTGTCCATTCCAGGCAAATGTCTCTGGCTCAGGGGCAGTCCTGAGGGAGCAGCCTTGGGAGGTTTTACCTCCAGGAACAGCTGTTGGTGTGGATAAACTCAACCATACAGAGCTGCCAGTGCTGGCTTTAAAAGGCTCAAAAACAAAAAAAACCCAAACAAAAAACCCAAACCAAAAAACAACACCACCTCCATCCACCACAGACATTTAAAAATTCCTTTCCCTGAGCTGTGGAAGATTTGTTGCTCATTATCTAAGAACATAATATCCCTTAGGGGAAAATTGTGCTCTCAGCTGCTGATGCATTGCAGCAGTGCAGGGCTGGTTCCTGCAGCTCTGGGAGCACCAGGATTCACCAGTGGGCTGTGCCAGGGGCTGGGACAGCTCTGTCCCTTGGAGGGTGACAGGTCAGGCAGAGCCAGCTCTGGGGCTGTGCAGGTGCTCAGAGCAGCATCTGTGGGCAGGAGAGGATAAAGAACAGCTCAGGTGTGTTCAGTACCTGTGGCAGGAGAGGATAAAGAACAGCTCAGGTGTGTTCAGGGCCTGTGGGCAGGAGAGGATAAAGAACAGCTCAGGTGTGTTCAGTGCCTGTGGCAGGAGGGGCTGGGGACACAGCTCAGGTGTGTTCAGTACCTGTGGCAGGAGGGGCTGGGGACACAGCTCAGGTGCCAGGCCCAGCAGCCAGAGCCCTGTGGGTGGGCTGAGGCTCAGTTGTAACATCCTGGAGCAGGACCTCTGTTAATTAAAAAGGAAATGATCATTAGTATTCGTCCCACGTTCCCTCCCCATCCCAAAACACCATGAATTGAGCATGGAGACGTGAGCCAATCCTGGATCATCTCTGCCATGCAAACCTGTGCTTGTACACAGAAATAGTTCAGCTATTTCTGTCTCATTCCATACTGTGAGTGCCAGCTCTGGGTGGAACATTTCACAGTCAGAGGAAGCTTTCCTTCCCCTCACACACTTCCAAGTGACTGAACTGTACGTTGACATTTATGTCCAAGGGCTTTTCTGCTCTTCAGACAGGTTGGAATTCTGGTTCAGCATTCCCAGGTGCATCCCCTTTTTGGCCAGGGCACCTTTTTGGGGTGCAGCAGGAGCAGAGCCCCCAGCCCAGAGCTCAGCACAGGATCCTTGCAGCCAGGACCCAGCACCTCCAGGCTTTGGGATGATCCAAATCCTGCTCTTCCCTCTTCCAGGGAACAGCAGTTATCCCTGAGCTGAACTATTGAAGTTTTAATAAGAAAGGAAGGAACTGCAAGGTCTTGAGCCACGCCATACCCAGCATCATCCCTGGAATTGCCCAAGGCCAGGCTGGACAGGGCTTGGAGCAGCCTGGGACAGTGGAGGTGTCCCTGCCATGGCAGGGGTGGTTGTTGAGGTCCCTTCCAACCCAAACCATTCCAGGATTCTGTGTTCATTCCCTCCTTTTTCTCCAGCCTGATTGGGAATGAACCCTTGCCCTTTCCATCTGCTTGTCTCTCCTGGGAATCTTTGTGCAATCCCTCTGGAGCCTCTTCCCTCAGTGAGACTTTCACTGCCCTTCTGGATGTCATTGCTCAGTGACAAACTCCTGACAGGCACACCAGGAGAGGCACCAAAAATTCCAACTCTGCCCCCAAACTCAGAACAGCCTGTCCCTGGAACCACAGCTGGACAGGGCTTGGTGCTGATCAGAAAGAAACCTTCCCCAAACTGGGGAGAGTTCCTGGGGAACTGGGAGCTTCCCCAAACTGGGGAGTGCTCCTGGGAAACTGGGAGCTCCCCCAAACTGGGGAATGCTCCTGGGGAATTGGGAGCTTTGGAGCTGCCTCGGAGCTCTTTGCCTGCTGAGCTCCATCAGGGGTGGTAGCAGCAGATCCATCTCAGCTGCCAGGTTGATCCTGTCACATGGGCTGTAAACAGATGACAAATGCAAACACTCCAGTGGTGTTTATCATCTCCATCACTGCCTGCTTGTTTGCCTCAGCTCTCCAGCCCTGTGAGCAGCCAGGCAGTCTGAAGGAACAATCCATTTGACTAAAGATAATGATCCAGGCTCCCAGGTCAGCCCAGAGTCCCGAATTTCCTGCAGGGAGGTGAGGAACTGGCAGTAAACATCAGTGACCTCCTCCACGGATGTGGCAGGATCAGGAATGGGCTCGGATGTGATGCTCAGGAAGGGGAGAGGGGCAGAATGGCAGAATGTTTTCTCTGAAGCTGTGCAGAACAAGGTCATCCCATCGTGCTGGAGGAGAACTCCGTGTTCATTGGACGTGGCTGCTGCTTCCTTTGTGCTCTGTAACTGTGGATGTTCTGGTACAAGGTACTTGTGGGCCTTTGGTGACAAAAGAGCACATTGAGCAGGCTTAGATTTCCTGCTGGGGATGATTCCTGGCAGTAAATCCAGACAAATGCACGTTTTTACCTCGTGGACAAGCACGTTGTGGAGTGGGGACACAGGGATGGTGCTGGAGGCACGGAGTGCTCGGGGCAGGAGCTGCAGTCCTGATGCATTGCAGAGGGTTCTGACTCCAGGTCTGGGTGGTTATGAAACACTGCTCAGCACCAGGGACTCGGCCTGGCACGGAGGAGAGGGTGGACAACTGCTCTGAGAGGCTGGGATGGTGCTTTGAGAGACAGGGATGCTGCTGTGTGAGGCAGGAATTCTGCTCTGAGGCAGGAATTCTGCTGCTATCCCTGCCCTCCCGAGGGGCTGGAACAGACACCAAGCCTGGATTTCTCCTCTGGTTCCCTCCCGTGGTGTTGCCGGGGTTTTGTTTGTGTTTTTAACACAGCATGGATGGGTTGTGCTGAAGTTCCCCTGGAGATTTGATCTGTGCCCTCAGGGATGAGGAGCCAAAGCTCCTGTGAGGATTTTGGAGCTGCTGTCACTGCAGGGTGTTCCCCTCCTCACCAGTCAGTGCAGCAAACTGGTTGGAGCTCCCTCCAGCTGTTAAATTCACTCCATGGCTGCCCTGACTCGGCTGTTCCTTGTCCAGGAGCATCTCCCACATCCTTGTGATAGAACCAGGGCTCAGTCCAGGAGCTCTGCTGTCTGCCTGGGAGGTGGCACCAGCCGGGTCTCTCCCATCAGTGTTTAGTGTTAATGTTCTGTGAAGTGCTGGGCACTGCTGCCCCCGGCAGTTCCTGGAAGTTGTGCTTCCCTCCCCAGGGACCGAGCGGGCTCAGAGCAGGCAGGGTTTGCACTCAGATGCAGGAGCAGCTGATTCAGCCCCATCTGGGGGATGTCTGGGGTGGCTGTGTGTGTCATTTTACATTTCCTCTGGCTGTGACAGCGTCTGCAGCACCAGGTCAGCAGAGCTGGTGCTCCAGGGAGTGCAGCTCTGCCCCTGCTGGCACTGATGTGCAGCCTTGCCTTGTTGTGTCTCAGGAGCAGGGATGGTGGTGGACTGGGAACAAGAAACCGGGCTCCTGATGACCTCGGGGGACGTGAGGATAATCCGGATCTGGGACACGGATCGGGAAATGAAAGTACAGGTAACACTGCCCCAGAGCTCCTGGCACTGCTCTGGGAGGAGCTGCCAGCTTCTGGAGCTCCTGCTTCCACTTCCCTGTGTCCCCTTCCCTGTGTCCCCTTCCCTGTGTCCCCTTCCCTGTGTCCCTGCTTCCCCTTCCCTGCTTCCCTGGCCCAGGGTCACCTTCCAATGTCAATAAAACCACAGAGATATTCGGGGAGTGGGTCAGGGCTCTCCTGGAAGCTGCTGTGCTGTTGTGGGTGGGCACCAGTGTTTGGGGAGGTGGGGGCTGTGGAATCCAGACATGGGCACTGGGATGCACAGGAGGGCACTGGGATGCAGAGATGGCACTGGGATGCACAGGAGGGCACTGGGATGCAGAGATGGGCACTGGGATGCACAGGAAGGCACTGGGATGCAGAGATGGACACTGGGATGCACAGGAGGGCACTGGGATGCACAGGAGGGCACTGGGATGCACAGGAGAGCACTGGGATGCACAGGAGGGCACTGGGATGCACAGGAGGGCACTGGGATGCACAGGAGAGCACTGGGATGCACAGGAGAGCACTGGGATGCACAGGAGGGCACTGGGATGCACAGGAGGACACTGGGATGCAGTTGGATTCCATAGGAACTGCAATAGTGTACAAATCTGTGAAAGCACACACAGCTCCTGTGCTGTGTCATGGAAAGGCCCTGCCAGAGTTCACTGAGCCCCAATCACGTGGAAGTTTCTCAGAAATTCCAAGGAGAAGCAGGTGCTCGCTGAGAATGGAGGCACTATGCTGGAATAAAAAGGAAGTGGAGTTTTCAAAGCTTCTCGAAATTAATTACCCTTGGATGAACATTAATTGCGACACTTTGACCCTGCGATGCAGGATAATTAAGCCTCTGTTCATCTTAATTACTTTCACATATTATTTTTTTCTATGCAAATTAGGGAGCAGCAAAATTCAGGAGGCGAAAATCTTTTAAATGATGATGATTAATGATTGCACCGAAAGTATCTAAAAACATGTTGTTTCTTTTTTTAATTGCAAAGATTGGGTGTTGAAATTCAAGTGATTGAAACTTCCTGACTCAGTAACTGGGAAAGTGAGAATCAGCACAAAGAGCAGCAATAAGGGAGGAGGATAAAGGTGCTTCCCTCTTTGAACTACAGAAACCCACAGCTCTGCAAGCACAGGGCTGGAGCTGAGGAGCAAGTGCTTCATTTGCACTTCTGCTGAGTGTTGCTGCTTCAAAGGAGGAGCTGGGGGTGGCAGAGCCTGCAGCAGCCCCGGGCCTGGTGCCTCTCCCTGCTCAGCCCAGGCTGCAGCAGCAGCTCCAGGGGGGAAAATGCACAGAGGCAGGAACAGGGCTGAGGTGTGGAATGAGCTCCTGCAGCTGCTGCAGAGCCTGGGCTGTGGAAGGTGTGCCCATGGCAGGGGGGATGAGATGGGAGTGTCCACAGTGTCCCCATGGTGTCCTCACGGTGTGCCCATGGTGTCCCCATGGTGTGTGTGAGATGGGGATGAGGATGAGGAGGAGGATGGGGATGGATCAGGACCCTGATTCAGTCCCTGAGGACAGGCCATGCTGTGTTTGTGTGATGGATCAGGACCATGGCTCAGGCCATGCTGTGTGTTTGTGTGATGGATCAGGACCATGGCTCAGGCCATGCTGTGTGTTTTGCTCTCTTGCAGGACATTCCCACGGGAGCTGACAGCTGTGTCACCAGCCTGTCGTGTGACTCTCACCGCTCTCTGATCGTGGCGGGGCTGGGGGACGGCTCCATCCGAGTGTTCGACAGGAGGATGGCCCTCAGTGAATGGTAACTCTGTCCTTGTGTCCTCCCCGGCCTCAGGGGGCTCCCGCGTGCCCTGCTCACCTCACACGTGTCCCTTTGGTGTCCCTTTGTCCCCAGCCGGGTCATGACCTACCGGGAGCACACGGCCTGGGTGGTGAAGGCTTACCTGCAGAAACACCCCGAGGGCAACATCATGAGCGTCAGGTACCCGGGCTGGCCCCCCTGCAGCTGTTTGCCCTCGCTCACAATTTGTTTTTCGCTTTCATTTCTGTCCCTGCTATTCCAGCAGCTTGGGAGGGTAAAGCTCTTGAGTTTGACATTTGCTTCAGTAATTAACTCCTGCTCCAAACTCGCTGGAGAGGAGGCAGAGAGGGATGTGGAGCTTTCCTTGGAAGGTCCTTGGTGTGGTTTGGGGGTAAACAAGGGGCTGGCACCACAAGGTGTGTGGGGAGGAGGGGAGGGGAGCAGGAGCTGGGTGTAGAATATCGCCTCTGGGGGCGTTTTACTGCCAACATCTCCACGGGGTCATGTGGGGGAGAACAAGAGGAGGATGTGGATGGTGCATCTGTCAGTTCCTGGGCAGGATTCCTGTGCAATTCCCTAAATCCATTCCTGCTGCCTGGCAAGCACCGTGGCCAGAGCAGCAGGTACTGATTTGGCCATTAAGGAACAGCAGAACAGAATTTATTGTCACAAAGCCACCGTTTGCACACAAAGAGCCTCTTTATCTTGATTAGAAAATGGAAACAAAACATAATTTTCTGGGATTCAGAACATTCCTGAGGTGGGGGATGGGCCAGCAAAAATGTATTAAGATTTTCAGACAGGGGATTATGTGATGCAGCTGCCAGATTTGTCGAGCTCCCATATTGGAGTTTTTAATCTTCCTCTCCATAAGCTCCTCCAGCAGCTCCAGGGGTCAGGTCCCTGTGCCCAGGCCTGAGGGCTGGTAGTCCCCTCTCCTCAGAGCCCTTCCAGCCTGGGAGCTGCTCCTGGGGCTGCAGAGCTCTGAGGGAATGTTGGGCTTCAAAAGGCAGGTCTGGGCTCTTCCCAGAGGAGCTCAGCTTGTGGGGCTGAGCCACCTCCCTTCCAGTTCCTCCCAGTTCCCTCTGACAGCAAAATCCAAGGAAAACAAATGACAGGACACAGCGAGGTCCTGGTGTCCAGGCTCTTGGAGTAAAGGATGGCACCAGCACATCCCCTCTTGCAGCTTTCCAAGGCAATTTCCTGCAGGAATTTGGGGCTGCCATGGAGCTGGGTGTGTTGGGTGTGCCAGAACAGGGAGGGCACACTGAGAAATGGGCTGGGAGTGAGAGAGGCAGTGAGGGATCAGAAATTTGGGATCAGCAGTGTGGGATCAGTAATTCAGGATCAGTAATTTGGGATCAGCAGTGAGGGATCAGCAATTTGGGATCAGCAGTATGAGATCAGTTTGGGATCTCTCCCAAGCTGTTCCCTCAGCACAGAATGTGCTGTGGGTGGGAACTCTGCTGTGTGTGTCCCTGTCCCAATGCTCTGTGGAGGTGTTTGGCTCATGGGCAGCCCTGCAGCTGCATTTCCTGGGCTTTGGGCTGGGGCTGGGCACAGGCTGAGCCTGGCTCTGGGGACAAGGCTGGGCACGGGCTGAGCCTGGCTCTGGGGACAGGGCTGGGCACGGGCTGAGCCTGGCTCTGGGCACAGGCTGAGCCTGGCTCTGGGGACAAGGCTGGGCACAGCTGAGCCTGGCTCTGGGGACAAGGCTGGGCACAGGCTGAGCCTGGCTCTGGGGACAAGGCTGGGCACGGGCTGAGCCTGGCTCTGGGGACAGGGCTGGGCACAGGCTGAGCCTGGCTCTGGGGACAGGGCTGGGCACAGGCTGAGCCTGGCTCTGTGTTTTCAGCGTCAATGGCGATGTTCGTTTCTTCGACCCCCGCATGCCCGAGTCCATGAAGGTGCTGCAGATTGTCAAGGGGCTCACAGCCCTGGACATCCACCCCCAGGCCAACCTGTTTGCATGGTGAGTGCTGAAATCCTTCCTGCTGCCATTCCTGCTGCCATTCCTGCACCCATTCCTGCTGCCATTCCTGCACCCATTCCTGCACCCATTCCTGCTGCCATTCCTGCACCCCTTCCTGCTGCCATTCCTGCACAGGCAGCTCTGCAGTCAGTCCAGGGGAGGCCCCANATTCCTGCACCCATTCCTGCTGCCATTCCTGCACCCATTCCTGCTGCCATTCCTGCTGCCATTCCTGCACCCCTTCCTGCTGCCATTCCTGCACAGGCAGCTCTGCAGTCAGTCCAGGGGAGGCCCCAGGGTGATCAGAGGAGTGCAGCAGGGCCTGGAATGCCAGACACAGGGAAAGGCTTCCCACTGCCCCAAAGTGGGAATTATCCATGGGATAACGGGGGAAATTCTTCCCTGCAAGGGTGGGGAGGCCTTGGCACAGCGTGCCAAGAGAAGCTGTGGCTGTCCCTGGATCCCTGGAAGTGTTCCAGGAAGATCCAGGCTGCTCCTGGATCCTTGGAGCAGCCTGGGACAGTGGAAGTTATCCCTGCCTTGGCAGGGGTGGAACAAGGTGGGCTTTAAGGTCTCTCCCAGCTCCAAGCATTCCATGAATCCATGATCCCTGGAGAGGATGATTTCTCTGCACAGACATCATCCACGGGGAGCTGTTCACTTCCCTGTTTTCAACCCCACCACAGCAGCGCAGCTTCTTCCCTGTGTTTGCTGCTCAGGAGCTTTATTCCTTATTTATCCATCAGTGAAGCTGTGGGTCCCTGGTCTGTGTCTGTGTCTGTGGGCTCTGAGTGGGCACCAGCAGCTGCTCCACAGCCCCATGGCCTGGAGCCTGTTTGGGATGCACTGGGTGTGTTTGGGCATCAGCCCTCTGTGCTTTCCTGTCCCAGGTGACCACAGGTCACTGTGCTTCTGGCCACCACTTAATGCTCTCCCCCTTGGAGAAGTGGCTGCACTCTGGCCTGGCACACAGCTCAGCCAGGGGCTGCAGCAGCAGTTTTGTCCCCTCCCAGCATTCCCAGTGACTCTGTGTTCTGTCCCTTCCCTTCCAGTGGCTCCATGAACCAGTTCACTGCCATCTACAACGGCAATGGAGAGCTGATCAACAACATCAAATACTACGATGGCTTCATGGGACAGAGAGTGGGAGCCATCAGCTGCCTGGCCTTCCATCCTCACTGGGTCTGTGTCCCTGCTGCCATCTGGGGTTGGCATGTCCTGCTGGGACACACAGGATGGCACAGAGACCCCCCCAGAGTGAAGGGAGCTGTCCCAGCCTCCTGCAGCTCCACTCCCCATCCCAGCTCTGCAGCCTGGCTCAGCTCACACTCCTTGGTCACACTCCCAAATTCCCAAAGTCTTTGTTCACTCTCTGCCTGGGCTCTGCTGCCGTGTCTCACTGTGGCTGTGCAGGAAAAGCTGCACCTCAGGAAAATGGGAGAGCTGCAAAAATTAAGGCATGGGGTGGTAAAGGCTGGAATGAGGCAGAACAAAAGGAGGTTTTAGAGTCTGTCACAGCTGAGGGGCTCTCAGTAGTTACAGAGAGAATCTGCTCAGGGAGGAGGGAGGTCCCATCCATGCAGTGAACTTTGCTCACCCAGGGAGGAGAACAAAGGGAGGAGTTTGAAAAGCTGAAAAAACAATGAATGGATGGGAGAGCAGGAGGGAGTTACAAGAGCTATTTTTGAGAGCTGTAGATCAGCTCACAAATATTTAATATGTAGTGGGAAGAGCAGTTTGCTCTTTAAACAAGCAAAGCAAAGCCCTGTCCGGCCAGGCCAGGTCCCCTCACTGCAGGAAATTCTCATTTTCAGCCCAGGCACTGGCTCCTAACGAGCAGATTTGCAGTCATTTACAGAAATTATGTTGGCAGTTGGCAACTAATAGTGCCCATAATTTTTCCCTGTGGCTGAAATGGGCCTGTAACTCCTGCAGAGCTGTGGAGCAGCTGGGTGTCCCTGCTGAATGTCACTGTCACCTGTGCCTGTCACTGCTCCACACCTGGGCCTTGGAATTGGTCACAGGAGCAGCGGCTCAGGGAGCTGGGAATGGGACTGGGACACCAGGGGAGGCTGGGAGAGCTGGAAATGGGACTGGGACACCAGGGGAGACTGGGAGAGCTGGAAATGGGACTGGGACACCAGGGGAGACTGGGGGAGCTGGAGATGGGACTGGGACACCAGGGGACACTGGGAGAGCTGGAAATGGGACTGGGACACCAGGGGAGACTGGGAGAGCTGGAAATGGGACTGGGACACCAGGGGAGACTGGGAGAGCTGGAAATGGGACTGGGACACCAGGGGAGACTGGGAGAGCTGGAAATGGGACTGGGACACCAGGGGAGACTGGGAGAGCTGGAAATGGGACTGGGACACCAGGGGAGACTGGGAGAGCTGGAAATGGGACTGGGACACCAGGGGAGACTGGGAGAGCTGGAAATGGGACTGGGACACCAGGGGAGACTGGGAGAGCTGGAAATGGGACTGGGACACCAGGGGAGACTGGGAGAGCTGGAAATGGGACTGGGACACCAGGGGAGACTGGGAGAGCTGGAAATGGGACTGGGACACCAGGGGAGACTGGGAGAGCTGGAAATGGGACTGGGACACCAGGGGAGACTGGGAGAGCTGGAAATGGGACTGGGACACCAGGGGAGACTGGGAGAGCTGGAAATGGGACTGGGACACCAGGGGAGACTGGGAGAGCTGGAAATGGGACTGGGACACCAGGGGAGACTGGGAGAGCTGGAAATGGGACTGGGACACCAGGGGAGGCTCAGGGAGCTGGGAAAGGGACTGGGACACCAGGGGAGGCTCAGGGAGCTGGGAAAGGGACTGGGACACTGGGAGAGACTGGGGGAGCCGGAAAGGGGCTCAGCCTGGAGAAGAAGAGGCTCAGGAGGGACCTCGTGGCTCTGCACAACTCCGTGACAGGAAGTGGGAGTCAGGATCTGCTCCCAAGGAACAGGGACAGGACAAGGGGAAATGGCCTCAGGACGAGCCAGGGCAGGCTCAGGGTGGATGCAGCAGGAATTTCCCCATGGAAAGCGTGGGCAGGGATTGGAACTGCCATGGGGGGTTTGGAGTGCCCATCCCTGGGGGTGTCCGGGGAACACCTGGACTGCCAAGGTGGGGATCGGTCCCAGGCTGATGTCAGAGGGCTTTTCCAGCCTGGGGGAGGTGTGACCGTGCTGTTTGTCCCTGACCGTGCTGTTTGTCCCTCTGACTGTGCTGTTTGTCCCTGACTGTGCTGTTTGTCCCTCTGATCGTGCTGTTTGTCCCTGACCGTGCTGTTTGTCCCTGTGCTCTCCCGCAGCCCCACCTGGCCGTCGGCAGCAATGACTTTTACATCTCGGTGTACTCGGTGGAGAAGAGGATCAGATGACGGCGCGGCCGGAGCGGCTCCAGGCGGGGCCTCCCTGTACATAGAGAAATCATCGACTTGAATGTTTCGTGTTGGCTGCTGCTGCACCCCATAACTTGAACATTTGTTCTTCTGACTTAGCTACTGATGGGTTTGACGAGGGGAAGAGACAATCTCCTGGTTTTTGTTTTGTTTTGTTTTCCAGCTATATCCTCTAAAAGCTGCAGAAAAGGAACATTTATTTTTGTTTCCAGTGGTTGGCTTCTCTGTCAGAAACACAGCTCCTGAGCTTGGAAGGACTTGGATGAGGCAAAGCCCTTGAGAAGGGTCTTGTTTTAGTCTTTGTTCCTTGTTTTGCTGGACTGTGGGTTCTTCAAGGACTGTGAGGACTCACCTACAGCTCCATGGGACCCTCCAGCTGCTGCCAACCCTGTGCCAAACCCAATTCCTGGGACAGGGCAGCACGGGATGTACCTGCCAGGGAGGCAGGGCAGCATCTCCTCTGCATGAACCTCCCCCTCCCTCCCTGCAGCAGCCTCTCCACTGGAAGCAAGGACAGCCCTGGTGGAGACCTGGTGGCCTGGGCAGGCAGGGATCCTGCAGGAAGGGGCTCAGGGAGATGACAGGAGCAGGGCAGGATGTCCCACACCACAAAGCTGCACGTGAGGACGACGAGGGAAGAAAGGGAACAAAGATCTGCGACATCCCAACGAGCCTGGAGCAAGTCACTGGTGTGACCACGTCCCACTCGGGCCCTGGTGGGGAGCTGGGGGCACCTCAGGCCCTGCCCCTCCTGCTGCCACTGTCCCTGTGCCACAGGGAGCTCTGGCCCAGCCAGGGAGGCCCAGGGCCCATCCTGGGCTCTGTGTGCTCCCCGTGGCTGCCGTGCACTCAGGTGAGGTCAGGATTTGGGCACCTGCAGCTGCACACCCTGGCTGTGGCTCACCTGCCCCTTTGGAACCAGGCATGGAAGCACCTGGGCACGGAGAATCACTGAGGAGGAGGAGGAGGAGGAGGAGGAAGGCAGCCAGTCACTGCTCTGAGCCAAGCACCCTCATCCCAGCTGCTCCACCTCCCCAGCTTGCACGTGGGAATGATGAATGTTTTGTCCCTTGGGATCCGTTCAGGGGCTGGAGCTGGGAGAGCACAGCCAAAGGACAGGATTCCTTCCAGAGGTGCAGAACTCACTGCAGGCCTGCAATTCCCAGCTGGGATCCCAGCCAGTGCCAGAGGATCTGCAGGCTCCCAGCAAAGTGCAGCTGTGCTGCAGGAATGCAGCGAGGGAAGGGCTCAGGAACCTCTGACAGCAGTGCCAGCTGTGCTGTGCTGCAGGAATGCAGTGAGGGAAGGGCTCAGGAGCCTCTGTCCCTGTGCTGACCCTGGCTGCCATGCCAGGGAAGGGCCCCCTGGCCACCCCCAGGCCCTAGGCTCTGTCAGGGACTGTGGCTTGGGAGAGGTCCCCAAACCATGTCAGGTATCCCCAAGCCCCGTCCCCAGTCAGGGAGGCCGAGGGCCACACCCCAGGATAATGAATCAAAGGCTTTAAACTTCCAAACTACCTAAAAACCCCACTTCTAAGTTCCCCAAAGTGAATTATGGTCTAACAGAGCCTCTTCCCCACCCGCTCCCGGGCTGTCCGCGGGGGTGGAGCCGGAGTTTGGGATCTCACCTAACCCGTTAACATTCACAGCTTCAAAAACAATAGATTTTTAACTCGTATCAGTGTGTTTGTGAAAGGAACAGGACATTCCTGGCGTGCTGGGAGCCGCTGCTCCTGCTCCGGTGCAGCCCCACGTCCAGGACGGGGGATTTTAAGGAATTGGGGCTGTTGGGATTTTACCCGAGCGTGTGTGGGCTGTGCTTCCACAGGTCTGATGCAGAGATTCAATCATGGGATCACAGAGTTTAACCAAGGATCTGGAGAGCGTCCTACCTTAAAAGTTCACCTATCTCTATTTATTTTACAAAAATAAAGTTTAAAAAATATATATATAAAAACCCCCACACGATTGTAATGTGAGAGTAAAACGATTACAGACAAATAAATGGTTAATAAAAAATAAATGCAGAAACACTTCATGGTGTGAGGATCCTTGTGTGGGGCCGGGGGCAGCTGTGGCCCAGGAAGGAGCTGGGTGGGATTTGGGGACGGGATGGGTCCCAGCCCCGCTGGAGCAGCAGGAACGCTGATCCCAAATCCAGCTCTGGAGCCTGGCTGCAGCCAGGCTCGCTCCGAGGTGTGAGCTGCCTGGGAGAAATGCAGAAATGAATAAATGGAGAAATGCAGAAATGCAGAAATGGATCCTGGCAGTGCCGGGGAATGGCTGGACACGATGGGGTCAGGGGGCTTTTCCACCCTGAACAATTCCATGACTCTGTGTTGTCCCTGAGCCCCCAACCCCTACAGCCTCCCTCCCATACCTCCCGTTCCCTATATTATTATTCCTATTCCCGATATTATTATCCCCATTCCCGGCTATCCCCATTCCCTATTCTATTATCCAAATTCCCTGTTTTATCCCCATTCCCGATTATCTCCGTTCTCTATTTTATCCCCATTCCCTGTTTTATCCCCATTCCCTATTTTATTATCCCCATTCCCGATATTATTATTCCCACTCCCGATTTTATTCCCGTTCCCAGCGCGCCCCCTAGCGGCGCGCTCCCGCCGCCGCGGCGCTCGCTGCGCGTTGTGCGGGGCCGGGCCCCTCTCGGCCGCCGTCGGGGGCGGGCCGGGCCGGGCCGGGCCGGGCAGGAGCGGCCATGGGGAACCTGTTCGGGCGGAAACGGCGGAGCCGCGTCACGGAGCAGGACCGGGCCGTGCTGGTGAGCGGGGGGTACCGGGATGGGCCGGGCAGTGCCGGTGAGCGGTGCCGGGATGGACCGGGCCGTGCCGCTGAGCGGTGCCGGGATGGGCAGTGCCGGTGAGCGGCACCGGGATGGACCGGGCAGTGCCGGTGAGCGGTGCCGGGATGGACCGGGCAGTGCCGGTGAGCGGTGCCGGGATGGACCGGGCCGTGCCGGTGAGCGGTGCCGGGATGGACCGGGCCGTGCCGGTGAGCGGCAGGCATGGACCGGCCCGGCCTGGCCCGGCTCCGGGCTCCCTGCAGCGGTGGAGGAGCGGGGCTGGGGCTGAGCCGTTCCCGGTGCTGCCGGTGACTCGGCGGGGACAGAGCGGGCGGGGCAGCGGCGCTGCTTGAGGGGGCGCTGGAGCTGTCAGGGCTGCGCTGTGACCCCTGCCCGTCCGTCTGTCTGTCCCTCCGTCCGTCCCTCTGTCCCTCTGTCCCGCAGCAACTGAAGCAGCAGCGGGACAAGCTCCGGCAGTACCAGAAGCGGCTGAGCCTGGGGCTGGAGCGGGAGCGGGCGCTGGCCCGGCAGCTGCTCCGGGACGGCAAGAAAGAGTGAGAGGAGGGGAGGGGATCGCCGGGGCGGGGGTGGCGGGGCCACCTCCAGGGTGTCTCCGGCAAGGAAACACCGCTGGATCCCAGGAATAGAGTCCCGGAATGGTTTGGGTGGGAGGGACCTGAAAGCTCATCCTATCCCACCCCCTGCCATGGCAGGGACACCTCCCACTGTCCCAGGCCGCTCCAAGCCCCGATGTCCAGCCTGGCCTTGGGCACTGCCAGGGATCCAGGGACAGCCACAGCTGCTCTGGGCACCCTGTGCCAGGGCCTCACCCTGCTCACAGGGAAGGATTTATTCCCAATATCCAGTTTGCTCATCCTTGCAGGAGTTGGGCTGCCAGTTCAGCTGCACACGAGTTGTCCCCTTTTAGCAGAAGCACACAACAAGCCTGGCTTTGATGGGGCTCCTTTGGGCTTCAATTGCTTCATCCCTGCCATGTTTCCTTCCCTGTGTGTCCCTCAGGAAAGCCATGCTCCTGCTGAAGAAGAAACGGTACCAGGAGCAGCTTCTGGATAAAACAGAGAACCAGATCAGCAACCTGGAGCGGATGGTGAGCGAGGCCTTGGGGTGTTCTGGGGTGGGCCTCCCCCAGATTCCCTGGAATCCCATCCCAACTGGCAGGTCCTGGCAGGTGTTCAGCCCTCTGTCCAAGGGCACATGTTTCCAAAATTGTACATGTGCCATGATTTCCCTGGAGACACAGAGTGGTGTGTTTGGAATCTGCAGGCTCCGTGTTAAATGTGTGCTTTGGAAATTGCTGAAACGTTACTCACGGTGGGGATGGCTGCACTGGGGCCTCCCTAGGCTTGTCTCAGGCCTGTCATTTCAGACCTGGATGTGTTTGGGTTTGGGGAGGTCTCAGCTGGGACTGGCAGCTGGAAAATCCGGTGAAATCACTTCCCGGGCTGTTGGACCTGCTGGTGCAGCTGCCTGTGCTGAGCTTTTTGTGTGGATGTTTCCTGCTGCTGGTGCCACTGACAGGACACAGAGGGCTCCACTGATTGCTCCTTGCAGCTTCTCTGCTGCTCCTGGCAGCCTGTGTCTGCCTAATGATGCCAACCATGAAATTCTTTAGGTGGGAAGAGCCCTCTGAGCCCAGTTGCTCCCCAGCTGCCACATCCCCATATCTGTAAAATCCCTCCAAGATTCACTGTGCCAGTGCCTGGTCAAGTGTGACAAAGGCTCTTCCCTCTTTCCTTCCCCCTCCAGGTCCAGGACATTGAATTCACCCAGATTGAAATGAAGGTCATTGAGGGCCTAAAAATAGGCAACGAGTGTCTGAACAAAATGCACCAGGTACTTGTGGCTGGGGCACTTGAGAGGGGCCTGCCTGGAGCTGCAGACCCCTCCCACACCTGGATTTTGGCTCTGCCCTTCAGGTTATGTCCATAGAAGAAGTGGAAAGGATAATAGGAGAAACCCAGGATGCTGTGGAGTACCAGAGGGTGTGTACAGTGAGGAGCTGGGAGCACAGAGCTGCTGGGATGGGCATTGTGTCCACCACGTTGGGAATGTGATGTCCTTCCCTCTCTCCCACAGCAAATAGACGAGCTCCTGGCTGGCAGCCTGACTGAGGAGGATGAAGATGCCATTCTAGAAGAATTAAATGCTATTACTCAGGTGAGGTTGATGTTTTTGGGATTAAAATCCACATTTTTAGGAAGCTGTTTTTAACAGCAGTTCAAGTACCTTTTCCCTACTCTCAGAGCTCAGTCTGGGGGGATATCTGGGACATTGCCAAGCCCAGTCTTTGCCCACAGCTGGGGTCTGTGGCACCTGTGTCACATTGTGACACATTGTCTTTAATGTCCTTGCAGGAACAGTTGGAACTTCCAGAAGTTCCCTCGGAGCCACTCCCGGAGAAGATCCCAGGTATGTTCTCCTTGCACAGCTTTGGCTCCTGTCCTGTACAATGGTCTGAGAGCCTCTCCTAGTGTCAGTGTCCTGGAAAATGGGCAGGAGCAGCAGCTCCTGGAGTGGGGACAGGCCCAGCTGAGCCCTGGCTCCAGGAGCACCCGAGGCTCTGCTCGCTGTTCCATCAGCATCTGGTCATTCTCTTGGGGAGCTCCCTGTGTGACACCTGCTGTTCTTGTCCCATCCTGTACCTGCTCTGAGGCAAGCTCCTGCCCTGAGACACTTCATTCCATCAGGAGCTCCATGAGGAATTCCTTCCTTGCCTGAGCCAGGCAAGGTTTCCTCCCACAGCCCTGGGCTGGTCCCGTCCTCACAGCGCAGGGACGGGTTTTTTGTGGATGTTGGATTCACCCTGCACAACTCTGGATTTCTCTGAGGCTTGGGATGACTTGGAGCTCTTCCCACATCACTTCCCAGTGATTTGGAACCAGCTGGATGAGGATCACTGGAGTCCCACAGTTCCAGGACTGTCAGAACACGAGCTCCACACAGCTGATGGTCCCTGAGTGTTCCTGGGCAATCTGAAGCCTCAGAGGATGGATTTGTGGGGGATTGAAGCTGGGAAGTGGGAGAGCTCAATAAGAAGGTGACCAAACAGGCCCTGCTGGCCCAGCCTGGCAGGGAAGGAGCCCACTGGGATTCATCAGGTGTCTGTGCTGAGGAGCTGAAAACTCCGACTGGTGAAGACTCTTCTCGTGGGACAGCAGAGCCCTGAGCTGTCGCTCACAGGAGCTGGACCTCCCTGCCTGTGCAAAGAGGAGCTGGAAGAAGCCATTTCCCTGCGTGGAATCTGCCCAGCAGCAATCTGGGATGTGGGAAATGGGGCTGGTTTCCTTGGAGCTTGTTTACTCCTAAACAGGGCTCACATGTCAGCACTGAGGCCAAACAAAACACGGCCCAGGGGTGTCAGGTCGCAGGGGTGAGGGCAGAGCTGGCCCTGGGCTGGTGGCTTTGCATGTTCTGAAAGTGTAATTCTTTAGTGCTGTGAAAAAGGGGCATTTCCACGTGGGAATGTGGGATTATTTATAACCAATTTCTCTTAGTTCAGGAGCTGTGCAAGCATTTGCTGCCCTGCAGAGTGGACTCTGAGCCCCGGATCCTCCTCAGGAGATGGCTGCAGGATATTTGCATTCCCTGATTCTGTAACAAGTTTCTTTTCCTTCCACAGAAGTGTCACCCATCAAGAACAGGCCAAAGCCAGAGCTGGTGGCAGCATCTTAACTCCCAGTGCTGGGGATTCCCCCACGAAACTTTCACCCTGGACAGTTTGCCCTCCCAGTGTGTGCTGGGGACAGGCAATGCCTTGGCAGCATCCCAGCTGTGCTGGGTGGATTGTGGAGCAGGATTCCCTGCACAGGGTGGGGAACCTCAGCTGATTATCGCTCTTGTATCAAGATTATTTTCTAGTGCTTTCTTTTTTTGTAACTTAAGATCCAGACTCACTCAGCTGCGCTGTCTCGGGATTAAACAGCAACTCTGAATCATCCAAAGCCAAATTTTTCTCTGTAGGTTTGATTCTGGTGTCAGCCTGCCTTTGCTCTGGCCAAATCCCAGGAAATCCCAGGCTCAGAGTGAGGTGTTTGTGCTGGCCACGGGCTGGGTGAGCAGGAGCCGTGTGCAGCGCTCTGGTGTCCCTGTCCCCCTGTCCCTTCTCTCTCCTGGCTCCATCTGTCCCTGTCCTGCTGCATGTTGGGGAGTGCTGAGCTCCCACATGCTGAGCTCTGGGCTGGACTCTGCCCTGGCTTGTGTAGAACCAGCCCCAGGGGGTTTGATTTGGGCCAGGCTCAGCCTGGCTGCTCAGCCCTGCTCCTGCTGTAGCGGCTGTGGCTGGGCAAAGCCTGATGTGCTGTGAGATGAGCTGAGCTGAGCTGAGCTGAGCTGAGCTGAGGAGCTGCTGTGAACCGAGGAGTCAGCCCCGGGCACGGCTCAGTCCCGAGCATGGTTCAGCCCCGGGCACGGTTCAGCCCTGCAGCCCTGCAGAGCTGAGCAGCCCCAGGCACGGTGCAGCCCTGGGCACGGTGCAGCCCTGGGCACGGTGCAGCCCTGCAGCCCTGCAGAGCTGAGCAGTCCTGGGCTGGCAGAAATCACCTGCAATGCCAGCAAGGAGCTCCTGCCCGGGTTAGGAGCCAGGATTCCTCCTGGTGGCTCTGCTCCGGTGTCAGAGTTCCCTTTGGCCTTTGGGAAGGACTGATGGATCCCACAGACTCTGCTCAGCTGCTCCTGCTGGACGTTTCCTCAGGACTCAGGCACATTCCTCGGGCTCGTGCTGCCGGACACGGGGCCTGAAACTGCAGAAATCACCACTGCAAAGTGCTCTGGGAGCAGCTCGAGGGAGCCCCATCCCCTCTGAGGACTCACTGGACACTGAAGGGTCTGGAACGCTGCCTGGGCAGCCGGGGGGGGCAGATTTGGCTGTTCTTGGAACGAGCTCACCTGTCAGCTTGCAGATGCTCTTCAGGACACTGCAGATTTTATTTATTACCTTCTTGAAGCCACAACCCCTAATCTGCATTTCTGTGACAGCAGAAGGACCAGAGGGTCCTTGGAGACTGTGTTGGGGTTGTGGGATCTGGTGCTAGACAAAAAGTGATCCCAGGGACTGGGGTGCTGCCCCGTGCTGCTGGCTCTCTGTGTCCTCTGTGTTGTGTTCCAGAGACTGACCAGGGCATCCTCGTGCTCCTCGTGTGTCCCCAAGGCAGGGAGTGCCTCGGAGCTGCCCCGTTTCCACTCCCGCTGCTCACTAATGCTCCGTACCAACCCCACAGTCCCTGGCCCTGTGTTTGACACCAGCACAATGCTGGCAAAGCAGCTGCTGCCTCTGGAGCTGCCCGGGCCACTGGATGATCCCAGGGCTGTGTCTGTGGTCACCCCAGCCGCTGTTGGGACAGCAGGGTCCTGCTCTGCTCCCGGTGCTTTGTTCTCTCTGCTCAGTCCCGGCTGTGCTGCAACGCAGCCCATTCCCACCAGAGAGAGCCTTGGATTCAGCAGTGCCGTGCTGGCAGCAGCATTCCTGGGCACTGCTGTTCCTCCAGGCTCCTTCAGCCCGGTGCCAGCCGGTGCTGGGCTGTTGAACGAGCCCCTGATCCATCTGCATTCACGGAGGGAGCCCAGAGCACTGCCAGGAAGGTCTGCAGGGGATCTGTCCTGGGAGCACAGCTCCCACTGCCGCTGCTTCGGGAAAACCCTGATCCCTGGGGTTGGCACCGCCACGGGAGCGGGGTGAGGAGGGTGTGCTGCAGTCCCTCTGCTCCGCTTTCCTTTCTGATGAACGTCCTGGCAGCAGGAGAGACGAGCCAGCCCTCCCCAGGGCCACTGTGCCGGCTCCGGGTGGGTGTGGGGAGGGAGCTGGGCTGGTGCTGAAGGGGTTAATGCAGCTCCTTCCATTCCTTGCCACAGTGGCGGGGCCGTTCACTGATCCAACAGGAAAGTTGGGAGCAGATTGGCCGCAGCTTCCTCTGCTAATCCCTGCCGCAGCAGCTTGTGCCGGGTCTCCTCGGGAGGAAGGGCCGGGGGTGGGCTGTGACCTCTGTGCTGCCCTGTGACAATAAACTGGCTCCAGTGGCTCCACCGACTCCTCTCCAGCCTCGTGTGTGCCCTGGGAGTGTTCTGGATCAGCAGGAGTTGCCTTCATCCTCCCTGCTCCTGGGAGAGATGCGGGCAGAAAACTTCAGAGCAGGCTCCGTGTGTGACACAAATAATCCTGTTTGGTCCTGGGATGGCCCTGGGAGGTGACAGTGCTGGGACAGTCCTGGCATGGCCCTGAACCAGGCACTGACTCAGGGTCCCTCCTGAGTGACCTGACTGCCCCATCCCATTCTGCCTCCCTCTGTAGGACTTTGTGCTTCCATCCTTATGGAATTGTCCAAGCACCCGCCCCAGCCAAGCCCCTGAGTGTGACAGGGCACAGGGGCTGGGGACACCCCACGCTCGGGGTGAAGCCCCACCCGGGACATTCCTGAGCTTCTGGCTGTGCTTGGACAGCAGCTGCTCCCTTGTTACTCTGGGTTTACGTCTCTCCTGCTGCTGGGAGCAGCGGGATGGCCCCGGATCCCCCCCAGGCCCTGGGAAAGCAGCAGAGCCGAGCTTGCAGTGTTTAATTAAACACTCCCCGTGCTCCTCAGCTGTGGCAGCGGCGTGGGAGCCAGCTCCCGCCGGGAGGGCTGCACACAGAGCTCTTCCAGCTGTGTTTGGGTTGGCCAGATGTTGAGTGAGAGGAGTGTGGAGGCAGCGCTGCTTGCTGTTAATGAAACCCTGGAGAACAGGAACAAACCTCAGGCTCCTGCCTCAGCTGCTGCCCCTGCTCCCTCCTGGAGCCCCCGGCCCTGGCACAGCCCTGGCACAGCCCTGGCACAGCCCTGGCCCCTCTCCTGAGGCTCTGGAGAGGTTTTGGCCGCTGGACAATGCCCAGGGCAAACCTGCTGGGGCAGGGGCAGGGGCAGGCCCAGCCAGTGTGACAGGGACAGGGAATTCAGTCACTCCTCCTGGATCTCTGTGCTGTTCCCAACACTTCGTGTGGCTGTTCAGTGTGGGATCCCAGCCCCATGCAGGGGAAGGGGGAAATGAGGAGCTCTGCTGGGAGATGGTGCTGCCCATTCCCTACTCCCCTGCACACGGACAGTCCCTGTTCCATGGGGACACTGCCCCATCCCATGGGACCTGCCTGCCCAGAGCCTTCATCCAACACCCCGGGAGTGAGGGAGGAGGCTGGGGGGAGCAGGAATTCCAGCCAGAGTTATGCAAGCAGCAGTGCCTTTAAATAGACTCTCACTCCTGCTGTCCAGGAGGCAGCTGGGCACCAGCCCTGTTCCCTCCCCAGCCACCCCCACCCCTCTGTGTGCCCACAGCTGGCACGGGGCTGGTTCGGGGCACGGGCCTGGAGCTGCCTCCCCTCCTCAGCAGCCTCTTCCCCGGGTTTTGAGGGAATTGTGTAACAGGAGGCAGTGGCAGAGCCCTGGCAGTTTCTATGCCAACACAGCTGGATGGCAGCGCTGCCAGGGAGGGGGGGCTGCCAGCCCGCCCCCAAAACAGCTGCACAGCCCCCAAACAGCTGCACAGCCCCAAACAGCTGCACAGCCCCCAAACAGCTGCACATTCTAACACAGCTGCACCCCAACACGACTGCACCCCTGACACATTGTCATGCTCTGCTCCCTCCGATGTTTCCTGGAACAGCCCTGGAAAACAAAACAGAGCTGGGAGCCCCAGAGGTGTCAGATCCCTGGGCCTCTCATCTGGGTCCTGCTGCTTTTTGGCACGAGGGGCTCAGAGGCCCTGGGGGCTCTCTCTGTCCCCAGGTGAATGAACTCACAGTGTCCCTTGTCCCCCACCCTCCCTGGCAAACCCTCAGGACCAGGCAGAGTTTGGTGAGGATCTTTCATCTTCCTCCTCCTCCTCCCCTTCATTATCCACACCCTGAGCTTGCCCTGCCCTATGTGGGAGTCCCAGGGGTACTTCCCACTTTTGGGGCCACCACTGGGGTGCTCGACCTCTCAGTGCCAACCCCCCCATCCCAACTGCCCACTGGGACACACTGGGAACCAACCCCTGGCTCCTTCCTTTTCCCCCTTCCATATTCTCAGTGCCCTGGTGTCACACTGAGTCACCAGCAGAGCCACAGAAGAGGCTTTGGCAGGGAACAAGCCCAAGTTTTGATAGTTCAACTGTGGGAAAAAAAAAAATCAGTTTCCTAATTAGAGCAGGGCTGGGAACAAAGCGGGTCTGTCCCAGCACGGCCGGGAATGTGACCTTTGCTGGCTCCTGGTGCCAGACGGGAGCTGCTGGTGCTTGGCAGGGCTGGGATGCCTCAGCAGGGCCTGCTCTGACCTAGGAGCCACCATCCCTCCTCCTGGGGGACACAGCACCCGTGCAGATGAGTGGAAGGGGCGCTGGGAGGTGACATTTGTCCCCGTGTCACCGCTTTAGCTGCCCCAACTGGCTGCCCTGCCCTGCCCTGGAATGTGGCTCCTCAAGTCGTGGGTGTCCCCGAGGGCCAGCACTGCCCTGTTGTGGGTGTCCCCAGCCTGTCCCCTGCCAGGCAGCACAGCAGAGCCATGCCGGGCTGCTCCGGGGCTGGGGGAGCCACAGCCCAAGGTTCTGGGGTTAATTAGCGACAGAGGAAACGAGTGGAGCCCCGTGCCAGGGCTGAGCTGTGCTGTGAGCCCGGAGCAGCCGTGTCCAGCAAGGCTGGAGATGCCGTGCAGGGGCTGGGTGGCCTTGGGGCTGGGACAGGAGCAGGGGGAATTTGGCACCATGTCCTTCAAGCCTGAAATCCAGCGTTGTGCTGCTTGCCAGGAGCTGGGCTGGGCCATCAGAAGTGGCCATGGGATGGGCAAACGTGCCCGAGGGGCTCTGGGGCTCTGGCCACCCCAGTGCCAGCTTGAGGGACAGAAGGGGGGACATGTGCAGGGGGTGACAGCGGGACCTGATCCTGTCCCTTCTGCCACCTCTCTGTGACTGGCTGGTCCTTCTCAGGCAGGGCTGGGCAGGGGGAGGAAGCCCCCGAAGGTGCCCGGAGCCCCCGAAGGTGCCCGGAGCCCCCGAAGGTGCCCAGAGCCCCCCAAGGTGCCCGGAGCCCCCCAAGGTGCCCGGAGCCCCCAGCACCACCTCAGCTCTGTCCCGGACGCTTTCCCCGAGCTCAGCAACGTGATGCAAAATCCCATCATACCAATTATGCAAATCGCATAAACTATTCCTGTTATTCCGAAGGATCCCCAGAGAGCTCCTTAGCGCTGTAATTCAGCATTACTCACTCGTGAAACAGGCACCGAGGCAGCTGGGGAGGGACAGGGGCTCGGGCTGTGCCCCAGCCTGGCAGCGAGGGGCACCCAGAGCGTTTTGGGGCTCCCCCAGAACACACAGCTCTGCTCCCCCAGCCCCCAGCACAGCTTGGCTTTGCTGTGGAGCTCTCCCAGTCCTGCCCAGTCCCCAGGGATGGCAGCACGGATGTGCCCGGCTGTCCCACGGGCAGAGCCCCCCTGTATCCCCCATTGCCACTCGGTGCCTCCACCCTCGCAGGCCCCGGCACAGCTCTGCATCCGCAGCGCTTTGTTCTCCCACCCACTCCTCCTTTCCTCCGTCATCCCGGCTCCTCCCTGTGCCTGCGCTCCCCGGGATTCTCCCGGGACAGCCGGGGCTCCTCCGGCCCCTGCAGCGAGCCTGGCCCATGGCAGGGCACAGGGGACACGCAGGGGACACGGAGCAGGGCTGTCCCCCCACTCAGAGCTCCAGGGGGACAGGGGGACCAGCAGTGTCCCGGAGCAGCAGCCCCGCCCTGCATCCCGCGGCCAAGGATGCAAGCAGAGGGGTCCTGGGGTCCCTCTGGGCGCTGCCAGCAGTGTCCCCAGGGATGACGCCCTGTCCCCAGGCTCTGCTGCCCTCGCCAGGGGCAGGGCCAGGTGCTCCGAGGCCGAGAGTGACACGTGTGTCACATCAGGGGGCAGAACTGTCCCCCAGTCCTGGGCACAGCAGCTTGCACTGCTGGAGCCTTGCCCAGAAGCTGCTTCCAATGGGATCGGGGAAACCCTGGGATGATGAGAGGCCAGGTTCTTTGTCGTGCCTCAGTTTCCCCCTGGTGGAATCATCCCTCCCCACTTGGTGAGTCCCACTCTCCCAAGCATGAGGTGGGAGCTGGGAATTGCTGGATCCAGCCCTGCAGCTCCCACCCTGCACAGTGAGGGCCTGGATTGTTCATCCTTGGCTAATCCCCAATAAAAGGCTTTGCTGGTGGGATTTAACTGCTGGGAGCTGCTGGCACACACAGGGGACATCTCCAACCCAGGGACAGCCTCTGAGTCCTGAGCCCCTGATGATCCAGGGACCAGCTCCCACCAGCACCAACTGTGACAGAATCATGGAATGGGCTGGGTTGGAAGGGACCTCAAAGCTCACGGGACATTCTGCTAGACCAGGGTGCTCCAAGCCCTGTCCAAGCTGGCCTGGAACACGTCCAGGGATGGGGCAGCCACAGCTGCTCTGGGAAACCTGTGCCAGGGCCTCTCCACCCTCACAGGGAGGAATTTATTCCCAATATTTAACCTAAACCTACTCACTGCCAGTTCGAGGCACCTGCTGGAATCCTGCTGAGTGACTGCAAAGGGGAGGCTGAGTTTGGGAGGATGCTCCAAGACCTGGGGACTGGTGTGGGGTTTGCTGGCCCAGCTCCTTGACGAGGTGCTCAAGTGGAAGTGTGGGGACAGCCTGGGGTTGAGGAGGGACCCCTGAGGAGGGCAGGGGACAGAACTGAGTGAGGTGTTCAGGGAAAACACGTCCTGGGCTCATGGGGGGTTGGTTTGGCTCAAACCCACCTGGCCAATTCCCCAGTGACCCCCAGATGTCAGAAAAATCACGTTTAGATTATTTTAGAAATAAAAACTTCCTGACAGAGCACAGGGAGGGCTCGCAGTGATGTCAGGGTTCTGATGGAGAAGCCATCTGCCCGGGACCACAGGACAGGCAGTTCCTGGGAATGTCATTAACACGGTGACACTCGGGCACACACCCGGGCCGTGCAGGGCAGCAGGGCTGGGTGGGCTCAGCCTGACCCTCCAGCACACCCTGGAAAGGAGGAACAGAGAGCCAGGGACTGCCAGGGAGCCAGTGGGGCTGAGTGGGAGATGGAGATGGAGGCGGCTTCTTCAGCCTTGTCCAGTTCCCTGCCTGGTCTCTCCTGCCCTGGCAGTGCCAGGAGAGCCCAGTGACCACCCGGAGCAGCTGGGGCTGGGCCTTCCTTGGGGAACCGAGCATTTTCTGGGGGTCTGTGACTAAAACCAGCTCTGGTGCCACGATGGTCCCTCTGCTTCCTCCTCTCTGTGCTGGCCAGTGACACATCCCACTCCAGTGCACCAGGAATTCCAACCCACCTTGATTTCTCCTCTCCTGGAGGCTTCCCGAGTCGCTGAGCATGTGGCAGCTCTCGGTGACCCCGCAGTGCCACGTTCCCCTCCCCGGGCAGCACCTCCCTCCCTGTCCCTCCCTGGCAGCCCCTGCAGCCACCAGGGCGGTATTTCGGGAGCAGGGAGATTGTCCCCAGGGAGATTGTCCCCAGGGAGAGTGTCCCCAAGCTGGGAGCACGGAGGGGCTGCTGGCCCGAACCGTCCCTCGGCGCGGCTGCTGTCACTGCCCTCGGACATCACCGCTCCAGCCACCGCTGCCCTCACTTGTCCCTGTCCTGGGTTGTCCCTGCCCCCGGTTGTCACTGTCCCGGCCACCGCTTGTCCCTCTCTCGGTTGTCCCCGCCCTCCCTTGTCCCTGCCCTCGGTTGTTCCTGTCCTGGCTTGTTCTTGCCCTCCCTTGTCCCTGTCCTGGGTTGTCCCTGCCCCCGGTTGTCACTGTCCCGGCCACCGCTTGTCCCTCTCTCGGTTGTCCCCGCCCTCCCTTGTCCCTGCCCTCGGTTGTTCCTGTCCTGGCTTGTTCTTGCCCTCCCTTGTCCCTGTCCTGGGTTGTCCCTGCCCCCGGTTGTCACTGTCCCGGCCACCGCTTGTCCCTCTCTCGGTTGTCCCCGCCCTCCCTTGTCCCTGCCCTCGGTTGTTCCTGTCCTGGCTTGTTCTTGCCCTCCCTTGTCCCTGTCCCGGCCATCCCTGCCCTGTCCCCTCCTCCGTCCCTGTGCCGGGCGCGTGACCCGGCCGGGAGCGCTGGCTCGATGCCACGCTGCTAATTAAGAAGGAACCTAATGAAACCTCGAAAATAGCACAATTTCCTCCCCACACCTGCAGCCGAGCGGGGTGGATTACATAAGTTATTGTTGCCACAGCAACTTCGCTCCACCCGGGGCTGGAGGTGGCCGGTGCCGCGTGTGCCGCTGTGCCGTCACCCCGGGGTGGCATCGCTCGGGGATGGGGCCGTGCCAGCCCCGGGGCTGCCGCCTGCTCATCCCACCGCTGTTCCCAGTCTGGCGTGGTGCTTTCCCCACGCTGCTCCCGAAGGGCACCCGGAGAAGGGGTTCAGGTAACCCGCGGCAGCTCTGGCACCATGGTTACCCTGGGCACGCTCCAGCTGCCGCCGAGCCCCGCGGAGTGAATCACCCTGACAAAAAGGCAGCGAGCGGCAACCAGGGAGGAAAAAAAAAAAATAAAATAAATAAAAGGCAATCAAAGCAAACGCTACGGCACGAGGCAGCGGCAGGTTTTTCCTGCTGAGAATTCCCAGGGTGCTGCGGGGAGGCAGCGCTGCCTCGGGCTCGGGCAGCCCCGGTGGCCACTGCCAGCCCAGAGGTGGGGACATGGCCAGGGACAAGGATAATTTGCTCCACGTGGCTCTGGCTGTGGGGAAATGAGCTGCCCTGGCTGCTTCCAGCCGTGGAGCTGCTCTGGGAGCAGGGAGATGTGAGGGAGAAAGGTTTTCAGCACTCAGAATCCGGGGGATAAGGAGAAGGAGAACATGGGAAGAAAGTGGAGCGGCTGTCTGCGAGCAGGCCTAGATGGAAGAGATTCTCTGAGGGCCGTCCCAAAAGGCCTCTTTTATTATCAGAAATTACAAATCCTTTTATCTTCCTCACCAGAGGAACAGCTTGTTTGAATTGCTGGGCTGTCACACTGGAATTAGATGCAAGAACCCCCCACATCCATGACGTAGCGAAGAACTTACATAACGTAACTAAAAATAAGGTGATGGAGATGCAGAGAGAGGCACTCTACTCCTGGATGCTCCATCCTGAATCCTTCACTGATGCTGGAAAGACAGCCAGGTGCTGGTGTCTGGCTGAGGGAGAGGCATCCTGTGTGGTCTGGCCACGTGGGATGGAGAGGGAAAGTGGCACCGTGGTGTCCCAGCATTTCCCTGGGAACATCTCCAGGGCAGTCCTGGTCCCCTGGTCCCACAGC
The DNA here is from genome assembly GCA_013397075.1 of Rhabdornis inornatus. Classification (NCBI taxonomy): domain Eukaryota; kingdom Metazoa; phylum Chordata; class Aves; order Passeriformes; family Rhabdornithidae; genus Rhabdornis; species Rhabdornis inornatus. The sequence goes on from VWZS01002884.1 coordinate 111,737, forward strand.
TGCTCCCTTTCCTCAGCCCCGGTGGGAAAGGGTTAACTGGTCACACCAGGCACGTGAGAAAAATCCTTCTCAGGGGTTGTAAATTCTTTGCTGTGCTCTGGGGTGTGGAAGCTCTGAGGCAGAAGCCAAAATGGGACCCAAAAGCAGCCAGAGGGAGCAGCTGGTGGCGGTGCCCTCCTGGTCCTTGCCAGGGCTGGCAGGGAGAGCGGGAAGGGAAAACAGACACGGGAGGTTTGGGACCGAGGCATCGACCTGGGCTCCTTGTTCTCGGAATTGATGGATGTGATGGAAAATAACACACTCAGCTGTTTAACTGTTTCACTGCTTCTCACAGCAGAGAGGAGGGAGAGGAAGGCTCAGCCTGGCCACGGCACCGCCTGGCCGCGAGGCTCCATTTAACCACGGCTCTGGAGGACAGCGAGGCAGGGGACAGGGATGGGCCACTGGCCCCAGGGCAGGGGCCAGCTCCTCGTGTCCCTCAGGACAGGGTGACAGTCACTGCTGTTGGCCCAAGGGATGGGAAGGACAGGGATGCACGGCTGGGATGTCCCACAGGGACCTGACAGCCGGGAGCTCTGGCAGGAGCCCCCATGGGAATCCTGGTTCTCCTGGTTGGCCAGGGACAGCCCGGGGACAGCGAGGTGGCCAGCAGGGCTGGCAGGGCTGAGCATCCCAAGCTGTACATCCTGCTGATGGCTCATCCCACCTCTGCTCTGCTGGCCCCCCCGGGCAGTGTGCACCCTCTCTCCCAACACCCCATAAACAACAGGCACACCTCACCCACCCCCACTGCACAGCCGGGGATGGAGCACAGCCCCAGACTGGGGGTACAGCAAGGGTGGGGGTACAGCAGGGGCTGGGGTGTGGGGCACGGCGACAGATATGGGGTGGGGTAAAGTTGGGGGACAGTTTGGGATCGTGGGCTATGGGGTGAGGTACTGCAGGAGTGTGGGGTGGGTTATGGGGTGGGAATGGGGCGGAGGAGGGGCATGGAACGTGAAGAGCCGTGGAATNCACGGCCCCCGGGAGCTGATAAAAGGCACCGCGGCCGCCGCTCCGCGCTGTCCCCGCAGCCGCGCCCGGCTCCGCCCGCTCCGCTCCCCGCACCGCCGCCCATGGTGCTGCCCGGCCCGCCCGGCATGGCCCGCTCCGAGGAGGTGCACCGCCTCACCGAGAATGTCTACAAGGTGAGTGAGTCCGCAACAGGTGCCCGGCGCCGCGTCTCGCCCTTTTCCTGTTCCTTGAGTTGTTTTCGTTGTTGAATTTCCCCTCGCCGGGACGCGCGGGGGCAGAGCGGGCGCGGGGCGCGGGCGGAGGCGCCGTCGGGGCCGCCCCTGGGATGTGCCCGGAGCCGGCTGGGGCCAGCACGGGGCGAGGGGCACCCCCGGGCACCCCCGAGCCTTCCCCGGGCACCGGGAGCCCCGTGGGGATGCCCGGTCCCGGCGTGGGCAGCGCTGTCCCCGCATCACCCCGGAGCGTCGCTCGCTGCTCTGCCCCAAACCAGAGCCAGCAGAGCCTTCCCCATCCGCTGGAGTTCGGGAATCTCTCCCTTTTTGCCTTTCTGCTTTGCTCCCGGTGTCCTGAGAAAATGCAACAACAATTTATGTGGTTTAATTTCCACCCCCCCCCCGAAGGAAGCGGTTTCTGCTCTGCTGGGTCTTGAGACCAAGACTAATGAAACTGCTCTAGCCTAACGTGTAACGCAGGATGTCGTTTGTTAAACTGGGAAGCTTGCACGATTTCCTGTGATTTAAGGGCTTGGATTGAGTTACCTGAGAGCACAGAGCAGGAAAAAAAAAAAATGGAATGTAGTACAAAAAGTACCGAGGCAATGAAGTTGTGAAGTCTTGATTTTGGAGATTCTGGGGTGTAACAGCTGTTCAGGCAGAGCTGTGGCACCCAAGATCTTGGTGACATTTTGTTCGCTGTGGTCTCTGGGGCTCCCTCCCACCCTGCCAGGAAGCTCATGCCACCGTGCAGGCTGCCCTTGGTTTGGAGCAGAGCTGGCACCGAGGGTGTTCCCAGTGTGTGTGCATTGGCACTGCTGGGGACAGAGGCAGGGAGCAGCCCCGGCCGTGACTCAGTTGTTGTTTGAGGTGTGTAGTCCTGGAAGCACGGGGCTAATGACAGCTTTGGGGAGCAGGTCACCCCTCCCCGGGCACGGCCCTTGAGGAGGGCTCAGGGCAGTCGGTGCCGTCCCAGCACGTGCGCTGGAGTGGAGCAAATCCCCCAAAAAACGAGAGCTGGGGGGCGAGTGCTGGCCCGGCTCTTCCCTGGCCAGAGCCAGAGCAGAGCCCTCGGCCCGGAGCTCCATCAGCACCCGGCTGAGCCAAGGGCTGAGAGTGGCCCCAACAGCCACACAGGGGCTGGGAGGAGCCCACAGGTGTCCATCAGTCACTGAACACCTCAGCTCCTTGGGAACCGCCAGTGGGAGCAGCCAGATGCAGGGAATGAGGAGATGGAACTGGTGAAAACCTGGTGGGTTCACCCAAAATCGGAGTCTGGGAGCTGGAGGAGGATGCTCCTGGCGCTGGTGGTGCTCCCTGTGGTGAGCAGAGGCTCCTTGAAGCCAGCACTGCTTTTCTTGGCCTCTGGAGATGTGTGGTGCCTCAAGAACCTGGCACTGTGTCCCTGTTCCCTTGGAGACTTTGGCCACCCCTGAGCCCAGCGGGACATCTGGGGATCGGGGACTGGGCTCTTCTGGATCTCCTTAAGCTTTGGAGGCTCTGAATCCAAAACCAGTCCCAGCGCTCCTATCCTCATTACCCAGGTGTGTATTTTTTGACCTGTGCAGGAACCCGAACGCTGCCATGGGCAGGAGGGGACGATGCCACTGACCCGTGGGTGCCCAGGGTGGGTCACTGACCCTTGCTTCGCCCCTCCCGTGCCCGTCTCAGCGGCTTTGGCAGCGGCTCCCCGCGGCTGCGGCTCTCCCGAGGGCTCTGCTCGGGGAGCCCATTGTCATGGTTTTGCAGAAGCAGCGCTCACCCTCGGAGTGACTGTGCTAATGAGCTGCTGGAGGAGCTGTCAGCCGCCCCCGAGCCGATGCTGCCACTACAGGCAGCTGCCTACACGCGGGGAGTAATTACAGAGGAGACGGAGGCTGCTGGCACCTTCCGCCAACGTGATGCCACCTTTGCCGGTGCTGATTCACTCCAGGACCCGGCACAGCTGCCGGGCTGGGCTCTGCCCGGAGCCCCGGACCCAGCTCTGAGCACGGGCAGCTCCCCCTGCCCCCTCCCCGCTCATCCCTTGCTCAGGATTGTCTTTTTGCAGAAAGCAGGGACTGGCAATTCTTCCTTCCCCCGAAGACAGCTCTGTCTCCTCCTGCCAGATGAGATTATTGCCGTTTGCAGCCCAACCTCCATTTCATTTTAAAGCCGTTTTTTCATGCGGAAGATGGGTTTGCAGTGGTGTGTGAGTAGCTCTGTGTTTCAAGAGCTGTTTGCCTAACAACACCCCGAGCTCGAAGCTGAATTGTGGTGCAGAAAGGTGGACAGAATTCCCGAGGATCCTCTGCTCCCCATCAGCTGTAATCCATGTTACTGTGACACCACAGCCTCTCCTCCTCACATCCAGGTCCAGAGGGGTTCCAGGTCCAGGGGGATGGGAGCAATTCTTCCTCAGGTGGTTCAGGAGGGAAACCGAGGCGGCTTTGCTGTGTTTGGCAGTGGAGGGGTGATGTGTGTGGCAGAGGAGGAAGGAGCCAGCCTGTGGCACCCCAAATTCCACACTCTGTGCTCCCTGCTGTCTCTGCTTCCTGCCTGGAGGCTTCCTGCACCCCGGGGGCTCTGAGCATGCCAGGGATGGGTGGCACTGCTCCCATCTGTGCTACCAGGGCTCCATGGTGGGCTCTGAGCTGGCAATGCTGCTGGGAGAGCATTCCTGGCCTCCCAGGAGATGGGAAGCTGCAAGCATGTGGATCCTGAGGTGTTAGGAAGCAGCTCCTGCCTTGCCAGGGGTGTCCCACAGCCCTGCAGGGCTGGGTGCTGCTCCCCAGAGCTCTGCCCTCAGTGCTTGGCCGTGCTGAGCCTGCTCCTGGTTGAGGTTTTGGTGCTGCTGCTCGTGTGGCAGGGCAGGGGACAGGCACAGCTCCCAGCTCCTCTGGGGCTGAGCCCCTCGGTGTGCCCCGGCTGTGGGGAGGGGGCTGGGGGACCCTTCTGGCTCCTCACTGGAGATCCCAGCCCTGGGGACTGGAGGATGGCCCTGCCTTGCAGGGGTGGCCACTGGTGGCCACTGACAGAGTGCTGGGGTGCTCTGTGCCCCGTGTGCATCCTCATGCCAGTTCTCCCCAAACCCAGACCCCGACACAAAGATGTTCAGAGCTCTTGTCCTGACACCTGGGTCCCCTCATCCTCTGCCATGACAGCCAGGAGAAGCTAAATGCCTTTAGATGGAGACTGGTTTTTCCCCCTGATTTTACCAGCTGGGCTCCTTCTTGACAGAAACTTGGCTCTTGAAACCCCCGGGGCTGCTCCTGGTGGTGCTGGGCAGGACAAGCTGTGATGGAGGAGGCAGCTCTGGGCTTTGCTGGCCATTAAACATTGATAGCAAAATGATGAAGGTGCTCCTGGAGCAGGGCTGACCCATTTAGACACAAAACTTCCTTGGAGCTGAGCTGCTTCTGCAGCGTGGCAGTGGCTGGGCCCAGGTCCCTGTGCAGTGTCAGTCCTGCTGGGAGCCACAAAAATCCTTGGGAAGGTTGGAAAAGCCCTCAGAGACCAAGCAGGGCCACTAAGCCACGTCCCCAGGTGCCACATCCATGTGGATTCTGAGCCCTTCCAGGGATGTGTTGGGAATGTTGCCCTCCAGCTGCTGTGCAGGACTTGCCTGAGCCACATCCACTTCCAGCTTGAGCAGGACTTAAATTCAGGATTTAGGAGCTGGACTTCCATGATCCTTGCAGGCTCCTTCCAGCTCGGGATATTTTATTCTTTTCTGTCATTCTAAACTTTTCCTTATGGGCTTGGGGCATCCTGGCTGTAGCTGGAGTGTGCTCAGAGGGGAGAGGGAAAAGGGACCTTGTTTCTGCTGCCTCTTCCCCAGCAAAGGGAGCAGGGCCGTGTCCTGGAGACCTTGTGCTTTGCATTAGTTTCATTTTTGGCAGCTGAATAAAGCCGTGCCAATCCCGGGGAGCTGAGTGGTATTACCCAGGGAATTCAGCACAGTGGAACAAAGCAAAGCCCTTTCAACCCTTGGCTGCCAGGTTTTGTGTCTGTGTTTTTCTGAACTCTGCCCAGGCAGCCCATGGAAGGCAAACAACTTGTGGGTGCTGCTGAGGGGGCAAAATCTGGGGAGAATGAGATTTGCTTTCACTGCCACGGTGTTACTGAACATTTGCTTTGCTGTTGGTGTCCTGCAAACCTGGACTCACCTCTCCTGTGGGGCACAGCCCTGCCAGAGCCCCTCATCCCTGAGCCCTGTGCTGCCAGGGGAGCAGCTCCAGCACATCCCTGGCTGTGAGGGGTGATGCTGTTGAGCCATTCCATGGCTCAAATCTGTTCGTTTCCCACCGTTTCTCCTTGGCTCTCACCTGGAGGGGGGTGTGAAGGCTCTGGAGTCACCTTCCCTTCCCACCCTGGCAGTGAGAGGAAGGCTTGGAAAAGGCTATTTTTACCTCTGGGGTGAGGAGCCCTTTTCACTGCTCTCATCCTGCCAGGCTGTTTTCGTTGGAGGCTCCAGACAATGTTTTAAAAACATTCACTTTCAGCAAACTTCCTCCTGGGGGTTGGTGAATTTTATTTGGCCAGCACGGAGTCACCTTCCCGCTCCTTCAGCTGCTCCATGAGACCCTTTGGGGGCTTTTATCTCTTTATTTGTTGCTTTAAAACATCTCAACATCTCTTGTGGATCAGTGGGGAGCAGGACCTGCCCTGAGCAGTGCCAGGGCTGGGCTGGGCTTTGATTCCCTGTGGTTTGGGCAGGATGTGCTGAATTTTGGATGATGCTTTGTCTGGGGATCCTGTTTCATCATTAATTCCCTCGGTTCCATGCTCAGGACGATGTGTTTACACGGGCACTGCTGAGAAAATCACACTATTTACATATCCCTGTGCACATCCACGTACACAAACACTGCTCTGAACCTGCAAACCGCCGAAAAATCTCCTCCCTGCAGAAGTTCTGCCAACATTTCTGCTGCTTGAATGCTGTTCAGCCTCAGAGTGCTCAGGCTGAGCTGGAGGCTGTGGCTGGGGATGTGCCAGGAGTGGGGACGTGTCCGTGCCCCTGTCCCTGCTGTGGGCACTGATCCCAACCCCCAGCTGCTCTCTGGGACAGCCCAGGCAGATTTTTGGACTGGAGTTCAACGTGGTGTGGGCAGGATGGAGCAATCCTCAGCACTGGTAATTAACTCCTGTGCAATTGTCTCCTACACGCTGGAGAGCACCTGGCTTGTTGCTACAGGTTCATTTTCTCCTTTCACATCCACCAAACCGCTCTGAGCTGCCCCAAAACTGCTTCCAGGGGCCCTGCCTTGCTGGCCTGCAGCCTTAATTAGCGGGGCAGCTCCTCATTAGCCTCGTCAATCATCATCTCCCGCCCTTTGCAGTTGTGCCTGGTGCTGTGAGGATCTGGGAGCTGCTGGGGACAGGCTCTGGGGACCCTGCAGCCATCCCCAGCCTGCTGTTCCTGCGAGGATTAACAGGATTTCTGCTGAAATGCCAGCACTGGGCTGGTGCCACCCCTCTGATGGGTGCCCCACACAGAGTCCTGCCCCGAGGAACCCAAAAAGAGCTGTCTGGAGCCAGGGGGCTCTGCCTGAGCCCTGCACACGTGTGGAGAAAATTCAGCTGTCAGACTCGAGGGCTGGGCAGCAGGAACTGGGATAAAAATGCCTCAGGCAGAAAATGAGCTTTATAGTGTAGGGGCAGCCTCAGATGAGGTGACAGATGCTTAATCAGCTTATTCCCTGTAAGTGTCTGCCTGTCTTCCCTCCCTGCCCGGGCTGGGGCTCTGCCAGCAGCCTGGGGGTGCAGAGCCCCCATTCCCAGCAGGAATCCCGTGTGTGCATCCCCCCCTCTGTGCATCCCTCCTCAGGGACATCCAGGCTCTGAGCTCCATTTTCTGCTGGCACTTTGGCACGGGGGTGTCCCCAAGGTGGGGCAGGGGTTTGGGATCAGCTCAGGGGCTGGAGCTGGGTTTGATCCCGAGGGTCCCCAGGAGGGAATGGAGGCTGGGCTGGGCTGGGTGAGGGGTGAGGGCACTGCCAGGGAGGGCTGTGGCTGCAGGGCCAGCACACAAAGATCCCTTCTTCTCCTCCCTGATCCGATTATTCCTTCCCCCAGCTCAGCTGAGGGCTGGGAGAAGCTCAGGCAGCGCTGCCCCTGCTCAGCCCCTCCTCTGGGTGTCCTTTGGGCAGTGGGCACTGCCCCCAGGGCCTGGGGCACCCAGCTGTGGTTCCTGGCACGGCCCAGGGGGTGCTGGGGGCTCTGCTCGGGCTCACACCTGGCTGCACATCTGGAATTCTGCTCTCCAGCCCTTGCTGTTTGTCCGTGATGGGCTGGGCTGGTGCTGCTCTCCGTGGCCGTGCCAGGAGTGGGACATCACCTGCCACCATCCCCCAGGTCCTGGGTCACCTCCCTGCCTGCTCTGGGGGCTGCTGCTGCCCCAAACAAACACTTACAGTTGTTATTATGGTGATTTTGGCCACATCTGGTAATTTTCTGGTTGGGGCGTTCACTTTCCTCTCCTGGGGAAGTGTCTCCTGCTGGGGCACTCAAACCCAGCTTGGGCTCCCTCAGTGATGGATGAGGGAGGATCCTGGGGCATCTTCCAGGGAGCTGGGAGGATTTTTTTTTTTGCTTTTTTTTGTGTTTGTCGGTCAGGACAGAGTTGAGCATGGAGCTGTTCACTCCACTTCCCATCACCCCTGCTAATCCCAACAATGTTCTCTTCCCTTTAGACAATCATGGAGCAGTTCAACCCCAGCCTCAGGAATTTCATTTCTATGGGGAAGACCTATGAAAAAGCCTTAGCAAGTAAGTGACCCTGGGGCTGCCAGGGAGGAGGGAAAGCTTGAAAACCTTTGCTTTTTGTGGAAAATTGTTGAGGTTTTGTTGAAAAGTTCCTTGTTCCCATGGGAGGATGGTTCTTGGACCATGTTGGGATGTGCAAGGCCATGGATGGGGGAGGGATTCCAGGGAGAAAACGTTGGGAGGCAGCAGGATAACAAAACACATCTCCAAACAGATCATCTTTAAATGTTTGTTTAAAATATTGAGAACTGAGGTTTTAAGCTTTGTTTAAAGAGGTGTTTATGAAATGTTTAAATTGCCCAGAAGGATGAAGAGAAGGGAAAAGCCTGAAAGTCTTGATGGCAGCTCTTGATTGGGAATGCAGGATCCTATTGGGAGCCATTAGGGAGGTGTAGGTTTAAGTGATCAAAAGGAAGCTAGGAATTGATTAAACCCTAAAATGGACTATTTTGACTTAAACTGGCTTTGTGCACTGCCTGGGCCCTCCTCAGCGTTTTAAGGAGGTTTAAGCTTCGCTCAACCCCGAGCTGTGTTTTCCCAGGGAGGGCTCTGCTCCTTTCAGAGCTGCACGTGTCTCCTGGATTTTATTTTGGAATAATCCCAGTGCAAATGCCCGTGGGGGAGAGTCTGTCATCATCTTCAGGCAGCAGGGAAAACTCCTTTGGTGTCTCCTGCCCTGCAGTGCTGGGGTTTGGGACCCAACCTTTGGGAAGGATCTCTGCTCCCGCTCCCTGCCTGCAGCACATTTTCTTTCCCACAAGCCAGGGGTTGTTTCCATGAGGATTTTTAATCCCACCCCCTGTTCCCAGGTGCCCTGGACACAGCGCTGGCACTGGTTTAAACTGGGATTTAATGGCTCACCCAGCTGTGACCCCATCCAGCCCAGTCCAGTGCTCAGGGCTGTGGACTCTGATCCCCAGGGAAGGGGCACAGGGCAGCCTCAACAAGCCCAGAAATTCCTGAGGATGCCAGCACAGTGGGGGTCATGGTTTGGGGGTGCTTTTACCCTTGGCACTGTTTTTTTTTATTTATTCTTCTGAACTATTCTCCTGCTAGCTCAGCTGTGATTACCTGGGAGGTGGAACTGTGCTGTCCCACCGTGGCACTGGGGACAAGCAGTGTGATCCCTGGGCTTGTGCTTTTCCCACATCCCTGCTGTGAAAACACTGCAGAGCCAAGGATCTTCCTGTCATTTTGAACTTGGCTCATCCTTCCCCTGGGATCCCCGAGCTGGGGGGCAGCTGGAGGAAGGGCAGAGCCCAGGAGGCAGAGCAGAGAGTTGGAAGGCTGGAGCTGGGGCTGTACAGCGTGTTCTGTGATTAGAGGAAACCCCCTGCTTATCTGATTAGAGTCAAGTGTGTAGCTGGAATGTCAACAAACAGGGCTGAACTATAATGAAAGTCTGTGATATTCAATTATTCCGCAGTGATTTCTCTGAGCAGCATTAGCAGCCTGATGCTTGCACTGCAATGAAAATCACCACAGTCCTGCACATACCTTTTTTAATCCTAAATTACCCTGTAATCTCACTGCTCCAGCTTTCTGTGCTCGCCTTTCCTCTGTTTGTTGTGTGCTCCCTCCCCGTGGGGTTAAGCCCTTTGAGGTAATGCCTATTTTAGTGTCCAGCATCTCCTCAGTGCCCCAGAAGTTCTAACAGCCAGTGAGGAGAACATCACCTCCATTTTTTGGTGCTTTTTAGGCATGACATATGCAGCCAAAGGGTACTTTGATGCTCTGGTGAAGATGGGAGAGTTGGCCAGTGAAAGCCAAGGGTCGAAGGAGTTGGGTAAGTCCCAGTTTGCTGCTCAGTGGAATTACAGATTCCCAGCCCGGGAATGGAACAAAACTTTGGTGCTGCTGGGGAGGACAGCTCAGTGTGGAGCTGCTCCTGCCTTGTCTCAGTGGTAGCAGTGTCCCTGTATTTACTGTGAATGCAGTTTGGAAAACCCCCTGGTGCTCTCAGTGTGTTTTTGGAGAGCAGCTTTGTGCTGGGTTTTGCTCGCTTGGTGGAGAAGCAGCAGATTTTGGCTGTGAGCTGGGGCTGAGCTGCCCATCAGGGGCCTCTGGAGAGGGAGGGATGTGGGAAGGGGCAGGGGCTGTGCTGCGGGGGGTCACCCTGTGCCCTGGGTGCAGCAGCTGTGCCCTGCTGGAGCCTCCCTGTGCCCACAGCCGGGGACTGGTGTTTGCCCAATCGATGGCAAACATCACGAGCTGTGACGCTGCCTCCTTCCCCTTTCTCACACTTATTTTCCCAGTAAATCCTCTGGGAGCTGCTTTTCCAGTGTTCCTCTTGCCCAAACATCCTCCTGTGCCCTCCCTCCTCACAGCCACGGTTCCAGGTGTGCCCCTGAGCTCCCCCCATGGTTCCAGGTGTGCCCCTGAGCTCCCCCCATGGTTCCAGGTGTGCCCCTGAGCTCCCCCCATGGTTCCAGGTGTCTCTCCCAGTTCTCCTCATGGTTCCAGGTGTCTCTCCCAGTTCTCCCCATGGTTCCAGGTGTCCCCCTGAGCTCTTCCCGTGGTTCCAGGTGTCTCTCCCAGCTCCCCCTGGGATGCTGCACCTTGTTAGGGCTCTCATGGAGTGAGATGGGGCTTGGTCTCGTGTCTGTGCAGTCCCAGGTGAACCCCTCCTCCTCCTCCTCCTCGTCCTCCTCCCCCTCCATCCCTCCCGCAGCTCTGGCTCAGCAGCGCTGGCAAAGTGCTCATTAAAGCATCTCTCCGGGGCAGGCAATTAACAGAGAGCTTGAGCTGAACCGACTCTAAAGGCTGAAGGAGCCGGGGAGCAGCCCCTGGGCTCTGGATTTGGTGTCAGACCCCGCTCCCCCCCAGCCCTGCTGCTGCCTCAGAATTGTGCTGGGAAAGCAGTAAAGTGTCTATGGAAACCGAGTGGTGGATTAAAGCTGCCTGGAGCAATCTGCTTCTGTTTAATAAATAAAACAAAGAGCCCTGTGTGCTGCAGAGCCTGCGAGGAGCTGCCTCAGCCTCTCTGGGGCTGAGGGACACCCAGCTCTGCCTCCTGCAAGGGAATTTTGGGGGCAGGAGCTTGGGGACCCCCCTCACCCTGCTGGATCTTCAGTTGCTCACGCTTCAAACCTGGATTTGGGGACTTGTGGCCCTGGTTCCTCACTGAAGGAAAAGGGTTTGATGTCCCTGGTGCCATCTCCCCGTGTGTGGCTTGAGTATTTTGGGGTTCCATGTGTTTCCAAATCACTGCTCCTGGTGTGGACACATCCCAGGGAGGCTCCTGGCAGCTCAGCCTCGTGCTCTGCTGATATTTGCTGTGGCAGCTGCTGTGGGCAGGAGAAAGTTGAGATAAAATTTCTGGCTGCAGCTCAGTGGAGCTGATAACAGCTGGGACACAGCCCCCTCCCACAGATGTGTAAACAGGGGCTGGGAATGCTCTGGGTCGGGGCTGTGCTCGCCAGAGCTGCAGCTTTTCCTGGGAACACCTTTGCCTTACCACTGGGAATGCTGATAGTGCCAGAAAGGGGCTCTGGGTTGTTTTATTTCAGAGCATCCCAGCCTGGTTTGGGCTGGAAGGGACCTTAAAGCCCATCCAGTGTCCCCCTGCCAGGGCAGGGACACCTCCCACCATCCCAGGGTGCTCCAGGTCCCATCCAACACTTCCAGGGATGGGGAATTCATTCTAGAACAGTAAACAGGAATTCTCTTAATTGCTGCTTCCCTTAATGTTGTGCTCCCCAGCTCCCTCCCTGAATGGGATTTTCTTCCATGAGTTTATGGGGAAAACTGCTGCAAGATGTCAGCCAAGAGCAGGGGGTGCTTTGGTCAGGATTGCAGCTCCCATTCCCAGCCTCCATGGACAAAAATCGGAGATAATTGTTGTCCCTCCAGACCTGGGTGCTTTCCTGGTGTCGTGTGTGGCACAGGAGGTGTCCTGACCCCAGCCCCGTGATGCCAGCAGTGCTGCAGGTTCCTGTGGTGGCACACAGAGCCCTCTGCAGCACTGCTCTGCCCTCAGCCCTGGGGCTGCTTAGCACTGTGCATTTTTTCTGAATTCCCCATCAGATTTTGGGAACTGTGTGCAGACAGGATAATCCAGTGTGGGAATGGAGAAGTGGCCATAATAACACCAGTAATGCACTCGAGCTCTAATCGGCTCTGGGGGCTGAGTTTGCAGCTCCAGGTGTCTGGGGGGCCCTGTCTGAACCCCAGAGCTGGGGTTTGGGCTGTTCCTGACCCCCGTGGTGCCCTGAGCAGCAGGGTTGGTCTGCTCTGTGCAATTCCCTGGCATTTGGGATTAGGGCTGTGCCCACCCCAAGGTGGGTGCCCCTGAGAGGCTCCTCGGGCTGTTCTTCACCCCCTTGGTGGTTGTGGTGGTTTTGGGGAGGATCAGCTGCTGTGAGGAGCCTGTGTGTGACCAGGGAAGGTTTTGCAGCCCCTTCCAGGCAGCTCCAGCCTCATGCACGAGTCCTCAGGTGACTTTGGCCCCGGCCCAGCTCCTGCCTGGGTCCCTTGGATGCTGCTCAAGATGTCCAAGTCTTTTGTCCTTCTTGCAAACCAGGCCGTGGCAAAGTCATGGAAAGGGGTTTTCTGCTCCTGCTGAGCAGAGATGGAGGAGATTTCCCCCGGGATGCTGGGGCTGAGCAGCACCTGCAGGGCTGCAGGTGGATTTTGTTCCTGGCAGGTCCCTTGGCTGAGTGTCACCCTGCTCCGGGTGACACAGCAGGCTGTGGAAGGGCAGCACAGGCAGTAATTACTCAGCCATTGTTGAGCTGAAAGGAGCCCCTGGCACATAATGGCTTTTTATTTCCACAATGAAATGGGGAAATGGCACCTTCATGGCTTGGATGAGATTTCACAGCTCATCCAGCTCCACCCCTGCCATGGGCAGCGACACTTTCCACTATCCCAGCTTGCTCCAAGCCCTGATCCTGGACATTTCCAGGCATCCAGGGGCTCTCCCCTGCATCTCCAGGGTCTGTCCTGGTGCTTCAGAGGTTTTGTGCTGCAGCAGATCCTCTGGGAGCAGGGATTAATCTGTTAATTGGATTTGTGGTTGTTTTGGGTAGATGCTTCCTGGAGGTGCAGATATAGATCCCACAGTGCCAGAGGTCACCCTGGAGCCCCTGGGGGATCGGGGACTGCTGGAGCTGTGCTGGCCGTGAGTGATTTGGGACCAGCAGAGCGTCTGGTGTCCACTGGGAACCAGCCAGAGCAGTGCCCAGACTGGCACAGAATTCCAGGAAATATTTCCCTGTGATTTGTGATGGTGAGATCCTGGCTGGGAGCCGAGATCTTTTTGGTGATCCTTTAAATTTGGGCTTAACGATGCACTTAACACCTAGTGGGTGACAGCTTTGTGCTGCAGGAATGGATTTGCTGAGGGTGCAGAAACACAAGACAAGCCTCTCTAGGACGGGGCTTTTCACGGAGCAGACGGCCAAGGCTCATTCTCACCAACCTGTGGGTGCTGGAGGGTTGGAAATGAGCATCTGTGGGGACCATGTGGCCTGGCTGGGACTCCCAACATGTGGCAGATGTGTGACACGTCTGGGTTTCACCTTCCCTGGTGATGGTGACAACTTCCAGGATCCCCACCTGAGCCTGGGAAAGATCCTGCAGGGATGCTCCCTCCTTTTTTGGGGGATGGAAGGGTCCTGTGAGCGTCCATGCGCTGCTTTCTGCCAGCCATTAGCACTGGGGGCAGCTTGGCAGGGTTGAGGAGGGGTTTTGGGGCAGCTTGGCAGGGTTGAGGAGGGGTTTTGGGCAGTTTGGCAGGGATGAGAAGGGGTTTTGGGGAGTTTGGCAGGGTTGAGGAGGGGTTTTGGGGAGTTTGGCAGGGATGAGGAGGGGTTTTGGGGAGCTTGGCAGGGTTGAGGAGGGGTTTTGGCTGGGTGTGTGCCCAGCTTCAGGTCCTGGAGGTGTTTGCTTCTCCTCTGGAGCTGCTGCAGGGGAATCATGAGGGGTCAGGCTGGGCAGTGTGAGGGTGTTTAATTAACCAGTGGCACCAGTACAGCTCCTGCCACAGCACTGGGGACTCACTGGGCTGTGCCTCCTGGGACAGATCCAGGACTGGCCCCATCCAGGGGGGCTTGGGGGGCACAGAACATCCCAGGCTCTGATGTTTCCCTGGTGAAAGACTCTGAGGACTGAGGGAGCTGGAAACTGGAAGCTGGGAACCCAAACTGGGGTGCGTTGGGAAGCTTCTGCTTTTCCCTTTACCCAGTCTCTTAAAAACCAAATGAAAAACGCCTCGAGCTGTGCCAGGCGGGGCTGGAGCAGCGCTGACGAGTGGCTGATGAATTATCGGCACATCCCCAGTGCTCTGGGGCTGGCAGAACTGAAACCCTCGTGGAGGGAGAGGAAAGGGATGAGTCAGCGTGGAGGAGATGATTGTTTCCCCACACTCGTCTCCTTCCCACTGCACACGGATCTTCCCAGCTGCCACAGGCAATGGTGGCTGGGCTGGGGGGGCTCCCTGGCACTGGGGAGCTGCTCTGTGAGCCTGGAGCAGGCTGGGATCACTCAGGATCAGTGAGCCCCCATTAAACTGTGCCTACATTAAACTGTGTCCCATTAAACTGTGTCCCATTAAACTGTGCCCCCCCAAGTGCCACCTCTCCCTATGCTTGGTTTTGCCTTAAATTTGGCTGCACCAGATCTTCAGCACTGAGGTGTTGTATGAGCAGAATTATTGCTGGCTGGATTTTAGGGGATGTGCCCAAGTCCTGACCCCAGGAGCTGGGGCAGGGAGATGGTCCCCTGGCCACTGGCCACCACCTCCTGCTGCCCTTCAGGCCAGCCCTGCACATGTTCAGCCTCTGAGCAATCTTGGGTTGTGCATAGTTGGTATTTTTATTAGAAATGGCCCACATCCTGTTTTAGAGAGGGGGAGTAAAAAAATAACCTTGAGTCTCTGACAACTCCAAAGCCAGCCCCTGAGAGCTGGGTTCCCACTGCTTCACCTTCTGGAGGGGCAGCTGGCTCCAGCAGGGAGGGGAGGGATGTGGAACAACCTGTTTGCCCGTTGTGGGCTGGGTGTGGAAGGGAAGGGCCCACAATAGCTGCTGGAGTTCTTCTCCCAGAGCGATACTGTGAGTCAGCCCAGCAGCAGCTCCTCCTGTGCTCGGCAGCCTGCGGGGAGGGGAGAAATCCCAGCTCAGCCTCCTGCCCCTGCCCGGCTCTGTTTGTACCTCCGGGTGTGGCTGAGAGGCTGCACCCGCGGCTCTTCACCTGCAGGATGTGTGTTTTGGCTCACACGGTGCCCTGAGCTGCTGTCCTGCCGCACACTGCGAGTTCAGGTGTTTTATTTACAAATTCCTCCGGCAGCTGATGCACAACGCTCCTGGCGTGGGTGGCTGTGCTGCTGCCAGGGCGTGTGCCCTGTGCCCGCTCCCAGCCCTGCCACCCAGGAATTTCACAGTGGAACCCCTGCCACAGTGCCGTCCCAGACGAATTTTGGATTATTTAGGCTTTCCAGCTACCGTGGTATCCCGTAGTCAGAGTTTAACTTCATCCCTGGGCTGGGTTTGGGGTGATGTCTGTCAGTCCCACGTGGGCTGTAGGGTTTTGTGGAGCAGCTCAGGGTGTGCAGGTATTGGGGTGCCCTGTGGGAATTCACACCCTGCTGCCGCTTTTACGGGATTTAACTCGAATCCTGCTGCCCAGTGAGGCTTCCAGTGGTGGTGGGGAGCCTGGAGCTGGGGAGAGGCTCTGCAGGAAGCTGAGGAGGCTCTGGGCAGACATCCAGCTGCCTTCCTGCCACCCCGTGGTGCTGGGCTGGGGGGGACAGCAGAGTCCCCTGGCCAGGCTGGGACACAGCCAGGCTGGGCTGTGGGAAAGGCTCTGTGCCCTGCTGGCTTTGATGTGGGGCTGAAGGAGCCGAGGGGGTGGCGGTGCAGGAGAAAGCTGAACCCAAAAGATGGATATCAGTGCTGAGAGTGCACCACGAGCCACCCTGGCTGCTGGGAACGGGCCAAGTCCCTGGGAGAGGAACAGGCAGAGCCCTCTTGTCCCAAACAGGGGTACCCAGGGCTGCATTTGGGGATGGGGATGTCATTTCTGGGTGCCCCTGTCCCCGCTCTCAGCTCTGTGACAGTGGCCAGAGTCTCCAGCCAGCATTCCCAGGATTTCCACTCCAGCCAGGCAGGAAGGAGAGGGACAGGGGGTGGTGTGAGCTTTGGGAATAACGAGAGCGCCACCCTCGCGCTGATACCCTGACAAAGCCACCTCGCTGTGACCCGCCCGGGGCCTCCTTGCACTGGGAATTCAGGCACTTCCCACCATTGAGCTGTGGCAGCCCAAGCAGGAGCGATTTCCTGGCTCTGCTGTGCTGGTGACCCCTCGCCTGGACGTCCCTGCGCACGTGTGACACTGCAGGACACGTGTGCTGGCCAGGGGTGAGGGCTCAGCACCTGCAGAACAGCCTGGAAAAGCCGTGGCTGGCTCGGTGGGAATTTGGGCACGCTGTTTGCTGCAGCTCTGCCATCTGCTCACCTCTCACTTGGTGGGGCACCCTGGGCACTGCTGCTCTCTCAGGGGGCACAGAGGGACACTGGCCCTGCCACCAGCCTGTGCCACAGCCAGGTCTGGCACCGCAGCACAGGGGCTGGTCCTGCCAAGGGCTCGGATTTTAATGTTTGCAGAAAGGTTTGAGACACAGTGTATGGTGCAAAGTACAGATTGCTGCAGCCAGGAGAGCAAAGCAATGTTGAGGCAGGTTGTTCCTGGCCAGCTGGGGGTGTTGGCACTCGGCTGGCATGTGATCCATGTGCCCAGGGATGTGGGGGGACATGGGGGCACAGGCTGGGGCTGGAGCTGACCCAGATGCACCAGCTGTGCTGGGAGAGGCTCCCACTCGTTCCCTTGCCCCAGTGAGATGCTGGCTTTCATTTGCAAACAGCTCCACAGAGGGTGGGAGCCTCTTGGGAAGCTAAAATCTGCCATGCTGGAAGGAAAAGCTTCCAAACTCAGCCCTGGAAAGAGCTGACAGAGCTGGGCTGTCCCCAAGGCTCGCTCTGATCCAGACACAGGGCCCTTAGTGCTGGCTCTGTTCCTAAAAGATGCTCCTGTGTGTGTGCCTGGGGCTCCTGCTGAGCCAGGACACAGCCCTTCCTCCAGGAACAGCACTGGGTGTGGGGCTGCAGTCCTGCACTGGAAAAGAAAAATGAAAGGAAGTGGCAGAGCAGAGCTGGGATCCCTTGGCTGCAGTGGGGACCCCAGGGCTTGTCCTGTGTCCTGTGTCCTGCTCTGAGTGCCAGGGCTGTGTCTGTCCCTGTGCTGGCCCTGGGCAACAAGGGCTACCCCTGGTGCTGGGGTCCTGCTGCTCGTCCTCGCTGCCCTTCCTGCCTCACAAGGTTTACCTGTTTGCTCAGGTGAGCCCTGGCTCACTGCAGCTCCCCGGGGTGGGCACAGGGGGTACCACAGGAGCCCCCCTGGGCTCTGGCTGGGGACCCCTCCTTGCCAGCAGGGCGCTGGCCCTGGGGTGTCCCCTGGTGTCCCCTCAAACCCTCCCTGTCCTGTCTCTGCAGGGGATGTGCTCTTCCAGATGGCAGAGGTGCACAGGCAGATCCAGAACCAGCTGGAGGAGATGGTGAGTGCCCAGCCTGGCGTGCCAGGGCCCCTGGTGGTGGAAAATGCTTTTCTGTGCCTTGTCCAGGTGACAGCAGCCCCTCTGCTGTGGATTTGCTAAGCTCCAAAGGATCTGCATTGCTTGGGATCCTCTTCAGCCCTGCTGAGCCCTCTCTGAGCCCGTCCCTTGCTGCTCTCAGCCCTGCTCTGGTGCCCTCCCTGTGCCATCTGCAGCTCCCCAGGCAGGCTCTGCCGTTCCTCCCCAAGCACTGTGTGTTTTCTTTCTCCCTGCAGCTCAAGTCCTTCCACAACGAGCTCCTGACGCAGCTGGAGCAGAAGGTGGAGCTGGACTCCCGGTACCTGAGTGTGAGTTCTGTGTGTGTGAGTCTGGCACAGCCCTGGCCTCGGGGTCCCCGGGTGTCCCCTGCTCCCTTCTGGGTGTTCCCTGGGTGTCCCCCAGGGTGCTCCTGTCCCTGGGTGTCCCCTGCTCCCTCCTGGGTGTCCCCTGGGTGTCCCCTGCTCCCTTCTGGGTGTTCCCTGGGTGTCCCCCAGGGTGCTCCTGTCCCTGGGTGTCCCCTGCTCCCTCCTGGGTGTCCCCTGGGTGTCCCCTGCTCCCTGCTGGGTGTCCCCTGGGTGTCATACCATGCCATGTCACAGCTCCTGCCCCAGTTACAGACAGGTCTCTGGTGTCACCATGCACAGGACAGCCTTGTCCCCCGTTTGCTCTCTGGGATTCCCCCTTTGCCAGGGGCTCTGCTGGTTCCTGTCACCCCTTGGCAGCAGGAGCTGCAGCCAAGGCTCAGAACTTTCTCCTGTCTCATCCAGGCTGCGCTGAAGAAATACCAGACAGAGCAGAGGAGCAAGGGGGACTCCCTGGACAAGTGCCAGGCAGAGCTGAAGAAACTTCGCAAGAAGAGCCAGGGCAGCAAGAACCCCCAGAAATACTCGGACAAGGAGCTGCAGGTAGGACTGGGGACACCAGGGGGTGTTTGGCAAACCCCTGGGCAAGGATTTGCTGCTCTCTTCAGAGGAAGGGGCTCAGCAGCTCTGGGGGTGCCACTGGGATGGGGAGGGGGTGGCAGCCAGCGCTGGGAACGGGCTGTTCCCACGGGCACAGGGCAGAGTGGGGCTGGAGCTGCTTTTGCCCTTTGCCTTCAGGAATGGCTCCAAGGGATCCTGAATTCCTGATCCATGATTCCCAGGAGGGTGTTCTGGGAGGGTGTTCTCCCCCCAGGAGGATGTTCTGTCCCCAGGAGAGTGTTCTGTCCCCAGCAGGGTGTTCTCTCCTGGGGAGGGTGTTCTGGGAGGGTGTTCTGGTGTGTGATTTCTCTGCCTGTGCCCCTTCCCCCGCCCGTGGGGGCGGTGCTGGGGGTGGCTGCAGTGAATCAGAGCGGTGTGATGGGTGTGATGTGTGATGCTGTGTGTGGTCCCTCCCGGGGGCTGCGCTCAGGGGTGGGCACGGGGGGACTCAGAGCTCCCCACAAAGCTGGAGGCAGCGTTGGGTCCCACTGAGGAGCACCCAGGGCATGTCCTGGCAGTGCCAAGGGGCTGTGGCACTCGGGGCACCCATGGATCCCACTCAGGGCACTGATAGAGCAGGACTGGAGGTACTGGAGCAGGACTGGGAGCTGCTGGAGCAGGGCTGGGGGTGCTGGAGCAGGACTGGAGGTACTGGAGCAGGACTGGGAGGTGCTGGGGCAGGACTGGAGGTACTGGAGCAGGACTGGGAGGTGCTGGGGCAGGACTGGAGGTACTGGAGCGGGACTGGAGGTGCTGGAGCAGGGCTGGGAGCTCCTGGAGCAGGACTGGGAGCTGCCAGCACACTCCTCCATGCCCAGCCTGCTGTGGTGGGGACTCTGCTGTGCTCTCCAGAGCTGAGCAGCTGAAACCAGTTCTGAGCCTGGCATTTCCACGAGTCCCAGCTTTGAAATTCCTGCTGAGCCAGAAACGCCCCAAGCCCAGCGTGGGGGGACACGGGGATCAAACCTCTGTCACCCCCACAAGGGACAGCAGGAGGGAACTGCTGCCAGAGCCAGCCCTGTCCTGCCAAAGCTGGGGCAGGATCCCCATCCCACAGGGATGGAGGGATGGACGGGGGGCTGAGCCTCCTGCTGGGGTGTGGCAGGGATGGGACAGCCCTGCTAGCACAGCTCCCCGGGCAGGGAAACAGGATCAGACACTCATTCCCTTTAATCTTCCAGCAGTAAGTGTTTAGGAAGTGCTTATCTCCAAAAAAGCCTTCTGATGGCTTTTGGGCTTACAGAGCTATGAGACCCTTGCAGCTCAGAATATTCTGTGATTCTGCTGCGCTCTGCAGGGGTTTGCTTTGCCTTAGATCTGAACACAAAGTTAAAATTGCTGAATGCAGCCAAGAGGGCACTTCCCCTCTCTTCTCTGCTGACTGCAGAGCTGGTGTTTCCTCAGCAGAAAAAAAAGTCTTTGGGGCCACCCTGGGCACTGTTTTACCTCTGCCTGGGCACTGGAGAGGGGGGAGTCCAGCCTGGAACTGTGTGGGTGTTGGTGCTGAGGACAGAGCCTTGTTTTGGGCTTTGATGAGCTGGAACTGGGCTTTGAGGAGCTGAAACTGGGGTTTGGGGAGCTGAAACTGGGCTTTGAGGAAGTGAAACCAGGTTTGAGTGGATCAGGAGCACGCACAGAGCTTCGTGGGGCTTTGCTTTCCTCAGCCTGGTTAAAGCAGAGCCACAGGCAGCCTGGTTTGTGGAGCTGGCCCAAAGCCACCCCTGTGGCCACTTGCCAAACCTGGGGATGGTTTTGGGATGCTGACAGCTGCACCAGGCTGGTGCCTGGGGACCACAGACCCATCAGCCAGGGCTGCCTGGAGTCCCCTGATGGGCTGTGGCTGCTCCCTTCTCTCCTCGTGGGAGAAGCTGCTGCTGCTGAAGTGTCACCTCCTTGGAGGCAGCAATAACATCTTGCTCTTCTGGAGGCTCATCCCTGTGAAGCTGCTGGGGCAGCTGCCAGCCAGGAGTCTGATGCTCTGTCATCATCTTCCTTCATATTTAATGCTCTGGGAAGCAGAACTGCTCTTTCTGCCTCTGCACCACTTGTGGAGTGACCACATCTTGTCATCACCTGCCACTGAGACACGTGGTGGCAGCAGCAGGACTGTCCTGCAGGGACCTCTGGGTTTATGTAACATTTCCCAGAGTGAGTGCAGGTTTGGGGCCACCCAGGCCCTGGTTTGGGCACAGCACAGCCCTGGTCTGGACAAGGGCAGCAGCGTGGCTGTGTCTCCACACTGCTAAATCAATCAGAGAGCTGAACAACACCCCAAACACCTCAGCTGTTCAATTCACCTGTTCCCCTGTTTTAAAGCAGAAATAAATACTGGAGTTCAGCAGGGACTGCACCCAGCAATGGCTTTGGAGCAGGGGGTGAGGGGGTGTGATGCTCACAGACTCTTGCACGAGGCTTCTCCTGAGCTGCATCAGCCCCTCATGGCATGGACAGAGCTGGTCCAGGCCTGTCTGCAGTCACCTGGCCACTGTCTTGTGCTGGTTTTGTGGAGTTTTCCAGACGAGGATGGGTATTGCAGCATTAAGTTGCTGAGGAGTTACAGCACCTCAGCTTTGCAGCCTGGGCAGCTCACATAGCTCTGAACCAGCTCCAGTTCCCAGAGGCTGCAGGGGTGATGTCCCAGCTCCCAAGCCCTGTCTGCCATGGTCAGGAGCAATGCTGTACTTTGGGATTGTTGCTGCGGAGTGTCACATTAAGCCAGGCTTTTATCCCTCATGAATCAGTCCCGAGCTGCTGCTCCACACAAGGAGTGAGGGCTGAGAGCCTCACATGGCTCCTCTTCCTCATGGAGTGGCTGAGATGGGGCTTGACCTGTGTTGAAAACCAGGAGAGCAAACCAATTCCATTCACTTCACATCCCTGATGAAGAAGAATGAAAACAATATTAAGATTAAACAATCACCAAGGAAGCTCAAGTGCTCTAATTTCATTAAAGGCTGGTTGTGATCAGGCCATGAAATCAAGGTCACGATGGGTTTGGGACCTGGATTGAATCAGCAGCTCAGCAATGCAGTTATGTTGGTTCAAAGTATTTATCAAATCGTATTAGCACTGTGAGCAATTGGATTTCTGCATCGGGCTGAGACAAAACTGGATGTAATTCAGCCTAAATGGCAGTGCTGGGGCTGGGTGTTTGTCCTGGAAGGCTGTGCCTGACCCAGGTGACAGTGGCTGACCCTGGGTGGGCAGTGGGGGCTGAGCTCAGCCTCTGCCTTCACCCACCCCTGCTCCCATGGAAATGTTTTAAGCATTAAATACCACTTTGCCAAATAACCTGTGGGGTTTTTTTAAACTTTTGTCATTGAAACCTCATTTCTGGATATTCCCATCAGGAGAAATAATTTTAGGTGTAGGTCAGGAAGCTCCAAATGACAAAAGTTTGCACAAACCAGGTTACGAGGTTTGTGTGAAAGTCAAATAGGGAAGGACTCAAAGCTCCAGGTGACTCCCTCCAGGTTTGACTGGGATTTAGGCTGAGGGAGGACATGTGCCCAAGCCCAGCAAGAGAGGAGAAGCCACTTCCAGTATCTAAAGAGGCTCCAAGAGAGCTGGAGAGGGACTTTGGACAAGGGGTGGAGTGACAGGACAGGGGGAAAGGCTTCCCACTGCCAGAGGGCAGGGTTAGATGGGATACTATGGAAAAATTCTTCCCTTTGAGGGAGATGAGAGAAGCTGTGGCTGCTCCATCCCTGGAAATGTTCCTGGAAGTGCCTGTGCATCTCAGGGCTGTGAACATTGGGTACCAAATCTCACATTGAGCTGCTGCTCTGGGGTGCTCCTGCATTGAGGGAATATTTTGGGCAGGAGAAGGTGAAGCCAGCACTGGAGCCAGCATTTCCCTGCTGCTTTGTCCCTGAATTTTATGTAACACCACATGTGTGCGTGGCTGGGGCTGGGCAGCAGCAGGACAGGGCTGGGGCCAGGCAGATGTGACCATAACGAGGGGAGACAGCCCTTCCCAGGGGAGGGAGCCAGCCTGGCATCCCTGGAGCCCTGGTTGGCTCCCCAGGATCTGCTCTGCCTTTCCCATCACCTTGGATAACATCAGCAGCCGTGTCCCGGCGTCCCCACGGAGCTTTGGCTGCAGCCAGAGCTGGGGGGAGGGTGGGCAGCACATCGGGGGCCAGGGCTTCCCTTCTCTGGTGCTGTGCAGGGCAGGGGGAGGTTGGTTGTCCCCTCCCTGGGCTCTGCTGTGCCTGTGTGGCTTTGCAGGGTCAGTGTCCCCACAAAAGGCAGGGAAATGTGTCTGGGCTCCCGTGGTGAGCAGTGGTGGCTGTTCCTTGTTGGTTTTTTTTTGGAGGATTACACGAGAGGGCGGGTCAGGGCTCATCCCGAGCTCTGCTCTCCCTTCCTGGCTGTGGAAGAGCTGGGATATCCCTGGGCTTGGATCCAGCATTGCTGTGCCTGGCTGGACACACCAACCACCCTCGGTGACAGTGTCACACTGGGGTCACTCACTGGGTGTGTGGGGGCTGCAGGAGGGGACAGTGCCTCCCCTGAGGCTGCTCCAGGGTCTGCCTCACAAGGAGCAGTTCCTGGGAATGAGGAAAAGCTGTCGGGGCTGAGGATCCCTGGCTGCTTGCTCTGCTCATTTTGCCTCAGTGCTGTGCTGGGGTTCCAGCAGGTTTGCCTCGAGTCTGTTCCCTGCCTCATGCTCTTCTCCTGCTAATCAACCTCACTTCTTTTTTATCTTATCCCATTTCCAGCCATTCTCCCTCGTGGTTGCCTAAACAAATCCTCCCTTCTCTCCATGTTTACTCCTTCCAGATATTTGAGCTGCTGCATCGATCCAGCACAGTCCTCTCCCTTCCCTGACCTTTCCTTTCTCTTTTCTCACTGCTCTGTGCTGCTGTTCTGACCAATCCCTCCTTGGGCTGAGAGCTGGGGTTGGCACAGCCCCTCCCTGCCCTGCATCCCTCCCGGTTCTGGACAGAAGCATTCCTGCCCCGTGCTCCCCTTGGCTTTCTGCTCCCAAAACTCCTGGCTGTGCTGTGCTGGTGACCCCAAGGCAGCTCCTGCCTGCTGGGGGTCCCCTCTTGTCCCTGGCTCAGCCTGGTCACACAAACACGCACAGAAGGATCTGGGGTGATGATTCCTGTGCTGGAGCTCAGCACTGCCCGTGGCTCCTGTTCTCTGTGTTGGTGTTGCTGGTGGGGCTGGGAGGTCTGAACTCATTTCCCAGCCAGGCTGTGCTTATCAAAGGGAGCTCAGTGCTGCTCCACTTGCGCTGACAGCTCCGCACAACTCGGGGCTTGACATTTCTCAGCTGCTCTTTGATCTCCATCCCTCCCCGAGCTGTGGCCTTGGGGAGGTGGCAGGGCTGTGTGCCCTGGCTGTCTGTGCAGGACAACAGCGGCTGCTCGAGCTGGGACTTGGCAGCAGCTCCTTCCCTTTTCATCTGCTCGTGTTCCTAATCCTGCCTGACCCACGGGGGTCACTGGCTTTGGCTCTGGAGCGGGCACTGCCTGGCGTGGCTCCAGCACTGCTTGTGTGCCCGGCTCTGGGGGGGACCCTGGCTGAGCCCCCACGGCCTGGGTGCCCCAGGAGAGGGCAGGAGCCCTGGTGGTGCCAGCCCTGGCACAGCATCCTGTGCCAGAGCCTCTGCCCGGCGCCGCCACGTGCTGACACTGCTAATTAGGTCAGTGGCTCCCAGTGAATTGGAAGTGGATGTGGGAAGCAGGGGGAGCAGCACGGGGGAGTTATTTGAGGCCTCTCCAACCTAGAAACCCAGAAAAGGTTTTCTGGAGCTGTTGGGTGGCTCTGGTGTGTGCTCTGGCTTTGGGTGCGACCACCACCCTGCCTGCTCGGATCACAAGTGGGGTTTCTTTTTCCTCCTCCCAACTGGGAATTTTATTTAGACGATTCTTAACATGTGAATTTGAAGCTGACAACCTCAATCAATCAAAGGTCTCAGTTTACAAAGCAGTGCTTGAGTGGTTCCTGCTTGTCAGTGAGGTCTTGGGGAAGCACCTTCCCCCCAGCCCTTACAGGGGATCGGGTCATGCCAGGCTGAGAAAGGAGTTAGGCTGTGGTTCAGAGGCTGGGATCTTCCCCCGTTTCTGGGGAATGGAGACAAGAGCAGCAGCCCTGAGGTCCTGGTGGGCACCAGGCTGCAGGTGAAGCCTCACTCCTGGGTAAGGCAGAGCTTCTCCTTGGAGTGCAGTCCCCAGATCTTACACTGTGCTTTGTGTGTTACTTTCCCACCCCTCCGTGCATCTGGCATATTTAACAGGCTTTTTATTTAAATTTGCCTTCATGGGCGTTATCTGAAAGCCCACTGTCATTCTGAGCAAACCCAAACTGAAAACCACCTCGTGAACAAGGAGCGTCGCTCGCCATTTTGTGATGGAATAACGTGTAAAATCGAGGCTCTGGGTAAATCAATGGCACACGGAGCATATTTACATAAAGTATATAAAGCTCTGAGTACTAAGTTTAGAGCGTGGGCTCAGCGCTCGCGGAGCGGCGTGTTCCGACTGGCTGAGACAAGCCTTTCCTCAGCACAGGAATTAGCAGGAGCCTTGCAAAACCAGCCTGAGAGCAGGGCTGTGAATAAGGCTTGTACCTGCGGATTTAGACCCTGCTGAGAGCTGCAGCTCTCACGCTGCTAAGCCCGGGGTTTCTCCCCGTGTTGTGGTGTGCCTGGGCTGGAGCCGTGCCCACCCAGCCTGGCACTGCCTGACCCGGGCGTGGGCATCCTGCAGGGAATCACTGCGGGATGGGCCCCGTGCTACTGAGCCAAAATCAGCTGGAGCTGAGCTCTTCTCACTCCTCACCTTCTCGTTGTTGATGGCCCAGTTAGGAAATGAAGCAGGATGAGTTTTGGGGATCGGGGTCTGTGTGTGCTCTGCTATTTCAGGTGCAGTCAGGGTTGTGCTTCCCTTCCAGAAATGGGGCTCTGCAGGACAGGGAGCGTTGTCCTGCCCCTTCCCCTGGGACAGAAACTTGTTGTGGTGCAGATGGGTGTGGGCAGCAGGGCTTGGTCCATCCTGGCTGTAACTGGGAGGGCTGGGAGCTCTCCAGGCTGGCACTGGGGCACCCATTCCCCAGCTCCCATCACCAGTGCCAGGCTGCTGCCTCTGGGCTCTGTCCCTGCGCTGTTCCCAGGCTAATAATACCCGGGAGGAGGCGGCGTGCTGCTGTCCCGAGCCTTCCCGAGCAGATCCTCCTCCTCCTCATCCCCCTCCTCCTCCTCCTCCTCCTCATCCTCATCCTCCTTCTCCTCCCTCGGGGGCTTTGTGTGCCCGGGGCTGCTGCCACCTCTCTGTGCTGGCACACCCGGGCTGTCCCAGTGCCGTGCCCTGTATCTTTGCTTCGGGGTGATGCCAAAACCTCCATCACTTCCACTTGTGTGCCCAGTGGCACCAGCTCAGTTCCCTTTGCTTATTTCTCCTCATGGCCACAGGCGTTTGCACTAGATTTTCTCATTTTGGAGGAAAAAATTCTCTTTGAAATAAGGTTGTTGCTTGCAAACTGGGTTTTTAATCTGTTTCTCACTGACCCTCTTTCCCTCACCCAGGTTGGTGCAATGTGGGGAGACCCAAAACCTGCTGGCTCTGGCACGAACCCTGCACAGGGTTTTGCTCTCAGGGGGTGCTTGGAGCAGGGTGGGAGCCGGGAGCAGCCCCAAAATAATCCCCCTTTGAAGTCTGGGATGTCACTGAATCTTGCTGCTTTTGTTGGTTTGCTCCATTTTGTGTGTCTGCTAATAAATATTGTAGCATGCTAAAAATAACTGATAACCGTGAAGAAGCAGCAAAGCTGCTTTGGGCCCTGAATTTCCAGTTTAATTCCTGTCTCAGAGAAGCCTGGGCTGCCTGAAGCAGGTCCAGCCCTGCCTGGGCTGGGGGTGTTGTGGCTTTCCAGTGTGGTGGTGCCCCTGTCCTAGGGACGAGATGGTGGCAAGGAGGTGTCACAGTGTGGGACAGCAATGAGTGAGAGGTGCTGCTCTCAGAGCCCCTGGTGCCACATCACCAGGGAGCTGGGAGCATCCAAAGGGATGAAGGGAGGAGAAGGTGCCAGGCTCAGGGAGCTGGGGGCACCTCATGTGCTCGGGAAGGCTGGTGCTGCCCTGTGCTCCCTGGAGTTCCCTGTGCCACCTTTGCATCCCACAGGGCAAAGCAGCCGGGATCCCCCAGCCCAGCCCGGCCCAGCCCAGCTCAGCCTGGCCCAGCCCAGCCCTGCCCAGCCCAGCCCAGCCCAGCCCAGCCCGTGTGCTGCTGCTGTGCCAGGTGTGGTGCTGGCAGAGCCCAGTGTGGCACAGCCGTGCTGGCACCCATCAGGTTGGGAGAGCAAGGAGCCAGGGTGTGGCACCAGGGAACAACCAGGGCATCCTGTGCCAGTGTGTGGCACTGCCCTGGCACCGTCTCTGTGTCCCCTGTGGGAAACAGGGACTGAAGGGGAGTTTTAGGGGCGCTCTGTGTGGCAGGGTCCCTGTGCAGGATCCAGCACACCCGGGGCAGCAGGGCAGATGCCGGAGTGCACTGGGAGCTGCTGGTTTGTGTGCCAGGGGCTGTGGGGGCCGCTGGCAGTCCCAGGGCATCGGGGCAGCCCCCAGCCGCCCACAGCACCCCCAAACCCGGGTGGTGAGCGGGCGGGCGCTGGGTACAGCTCGTCCCGTGCAGCCCACGGGTGATGGGCTGAGTCAGCGCCTCTGCGTGGGGGCTCCCGTGAGTAAGGGCGGGCTGGGGGGGCTGTGCAGGCACACGTGTGTGTCCCGTGCCGGGGTCCCCGCCTGCAGCCCCCTCCCTGCTCCTCTCCCTGTTGCAGTACATCGAAGCCATCAGCAACAAGCAAGGGGAGCTGGAGAATTACGTCTCCGATGGGTACAAGACAGCTCTGACGGAAGAGAGGAGACGGTTCTGCTTCCTGGTAGAGAAACAGTGTGCAGTGGCCAAGAGTGCCATCACCTACCATGCCAAGGTGAGTTGGGCTCACCAGAGCTGGTCCTGGCTGCCCCAGCACTGGGTGGATGCTCCCAGCTCAAGCTGCATCCCATAGAACAGCTGGTAATCCCAAAAACCACATCTGGTGCAGCCCCTGCAGCTCAGGGGACTGAGGGAGTGATGGACCAGCAGGTGAGTCCAGGGAAGATGCCCCAGCAGGAGCAGCTGCTCCAAATCCCTCTTGCCCATGGCAACTCCAAATCCCTCTTGCCCAAGGCAACTCCACATTGGCCCTGCCCATGGGTGCCCCCATCTCCTGCACCAGGGCTGGAGCTGCCCCCTGCCCGCCTGGGAAGCTGCAGCACCTGCCTTGGTCTGGAGCAGAATCCATCCAGACAGGGCTGGCAGTGCTGGTGCTGCTCCACAGCCTCGTGCTCCCGCTCTGGTTGTTCCCCACCACCGCCCTCCGTGGCTCACAGCAGCCATCTGTCACCGCCACGCTTGGCACTGGAGCAGGAGAGGGAGTTGGGATTAGTCAGCTCTGTCCTGGCACATCCTCAGGATGGATCCACGCTTGGCTTGGTGAGCGTAGTGCAGGAGGGGAAAAATACCCTGCAGGGCTGGGGGTCAGCAGGAACAAAGCAAAACCTCACTGCAGCAGCACCCAGAGGGTGATTTTACAGGAGGGACTTTGCAGGTGGCTTGTCCAGAGCGTGGTGGGTGTTCTGCTAAAAACTCCGTCCTGCTTCACCCTATGGCTCCTGCAGGATGCTCCACAGGATCGTGAGGCTGGAGCCACTGGCTGCTGCTGGGGAAATATGCAGGGGGGTTGAAATTGGATTTAGAGGGGTTTTGATGTGCAGAACCACATTTTGTGTCCAGATGAGGCAGAGCAGAGACATCAGGTCACCCCTGGCTGTACAAGAGGACTGGGACATCTTCCCCCTCTGAGTCACACAACGGGATGCTCAGGCATTCTGGGTGAATAAGGACAAGTTTGGCTCCATCTGTTTTGCCTTTGGAGCATGGTAGCAGGTGACTGCCAGTCCTGCAGGCAGGGAGCAGGGGGGCTTGGATGCAGCTCTGGGGCCTGGAGCACCCAAAGGAAGCAGCTCATCCCTCGGGATTTGGGGACGGCCTGGAGCAAGCCCAAGCTTTCGGGCTGGTTTTATTTCTCTGCTCCACATGGGGCCCAGCTCCCTGCCCAGCTCCCTGGAGATGCTGCACACAGGATATCTTGGAATAAACTGGGGAGGTGGATTACCTTTTCCTTCCCTCATTCCCATTTTTCATGACACCTCCCTGGCTCTGCTGGGAGCAGGATGTCCCTGTGTGTTATCTGTGCCATGCCACTGATCAGCCCCACACCAGCTCAGCCCTGGATCCGTGTGGTGCTGCCCAGGCAGGGGGGGGCAGACCACCTGCACCCCTGTGCCCTCACACCTCGTTTTCCTCCTGCAGGGGAAGGAGATGCTGACACAGAAGCTGCCGCTGTGGCAGCAATCCTGCTCGGATCCCAACAAGATCCCGGAGCGCGCCATCCAGCTGATGCAGCAGATGGCTGCCAGCAGCAATGGCACCATAATGCCCAGCCCTCTGTCCACATCCAAGTCCAACCTCATCATCTCTGACCCCATCCCTGGTGCCAAACCTCTCCCTGTCCCCCCGGAGCTGGCACCTTTTGTAGGAGTAAGTATCTCTGTGCTGGAAGCTGTCCTGCCCTTCTGAGCAAAGCCGGAGGGACGAGCCCAGGCCGGTGTCACCGCTGTCCTCGGCAAGTTGCCCTTGGCTGGGCTGTCACTGATGGCAGGGATGGGCAGCTCTGTGCTGTGCCATCCTGGCATGTGGGGATGGGCAGCTGTCCCAGCTCATGCTGCTGGAGTCACTGAGCTCTGGGGCTCCCAGGGGCTGTTTGGGGAACCCACAAACCGGACCTGCCTGTCCAGGCTGGTCCCTGAGCTGTGGGACTGAGCCCAGGTACCCCAATAACTGCGGGAGAAAGGCCTGGAGTGACCCGTGGGATGAAGGACCCTTCAGAAGAGGGTGTCCCCCTGATGTGGGGACACAAGCTGAGCAATAGAGCTCAGCAGGAAATTGACAGCTCAGAGCAGTAAAACACCATGGAGGTGACCCCACTGCTCCCCCCAGAGCAGTTTGGTGTGGGTGGGAGCTAAACCCAACAGGACAAAGCTCTGATTTGCCTCTCCCTGAAGCTGTGTCTCACTGGGGAGCTGCAGGGGGTGTCCCTGGAGCTGCAGGGGGATGAAGCCCTAATGAAGCCACCCCCGTGTCCCCCTCCCCTCCTCTCTCGCAGCGCATGTCGGCACAGGAGGCCATGCCAGTGATGAACGGAGTCTCAGGCTCTGACAGCGATGGGTACAACCACTGGTCTGAGATGAAGCCAGCACAGCCCAAATCTTTATCTCCTCCCCAGCCTCAGAAGCAGCTGAGTGACTCTTACTCCAATACACTCCCAGTTCGCAAAAACGTGGCACCGAAAAACAGCTACGCCTCAGGTGAGGCCCCAGCCCCGCTTTGGGGAGCCTGGAGCTGGGTCTGACACAGGAGAGGTCTGGGGGACAGGGTGGGGATGGTGATTGGGGTGCTGCTGTGGGGGGACAGTGACCAGCAGCATCCCCTCACTGTCCAGTGCTGCTCATGCCTCTTGGTGTTAGGAAATGCTGGAGCTGGGCTCTGCCCTGGGGTTTCACAGGATTTCCAGGAGGAAAACCTTGTGGAGTCTGGCACAGGGAGCTGCTGCCTTTGCCATGGCTGGTGGGTGATGCTGAGAGTCTGGTCCTGCTGTTTGTGGGGGAAGGTGTGAGTCACACTGAAGGTTTTAGTGCAACCTGGGCTGAAAGAAGGAGAGGTGGGGGGCCTGTCCTGTGCCTGGGGATGGCCTTGGGGTGAAGGATTTGGGGCACCCAGCAGTCTCTGTTCCCCCAGCTGAAAACAAGACACTGCCACGCTCCAGCTCCATGGCAGCCGGGCTCGAGAGGAACGGCCGGACGAGGGTGCAGGCGATTTTCTCACACGCTGCCGGGGATAACAGCACCCTCCTGAGCTTCAAGGAGGGAGATCTCATCACTCTGCTGGTGCCCGAGGCCCGGGACGGCTGGCACTACGGAGAGAGCGAGAAAACCAAAATGTGAGTGGGCTGGGTGTGCTCGTCTGGATCCTCCGTGCACAAACCTGGGCTTGGTTTGGCCTCAAACATCAGCATCAAACTTCATCCCTGCCGTTGCCTTTCAGGAGGGGCTGGTTTCCTTTCTCCTACACACGGGTCCTTGACAATGACGGCAGCGAGCGAGTCCACACCAGGTAGGAGCATGTGTGGGGTGACAGCGAGTCTGTGTCCTTGGGGCGGGAATTAGGAATTCCTTAGGAATTCTTGTTAGGAATAGCAGCACAGGAGGGAGGTGCTGGTTCTGGGTGGCTTTTGCCATGAGTGGATGGGTGGCCTGGGGATCTCTGACCCCATCCCTGGTGCCAAACCTCTCCCTGTCCCCCCGGAGCTGGCACCTTTCGTAGGAGTAAGTATCTCTGTGCTGGAAGCTGTCCTGCCCTTCTGAGCAAAGCTGGAGGGACGAGCCCAGGCCGGTGTCACCGCTGTCCTCGGCAAGTTGCCCTTGGCTGGGCTGTCACTGATGGCAGGGATGGGCAGCTCTCAGCATGCATGGAGCTGACACCTCTGCTCTGGCTCCCCAGCCTGCAGCAAGGGAAGAGCAGCAGCACTGGCAACCTCCTGGACAAGGATGACATCTCCATCCCTCCACCAGACTATGGCATGGCCTCCCAGGCCTTCCCAGCACAGGGCACCAACACCTTCAAGCAGCGGCCCTACAGCGTGGCCGTGCCTGCCTTCTCCCAGGTGAGCTTTTCCTACTGGCTTCTCCCACTCTGGGGGGATGTTTGAGGAGTGGGGGATGCTGGAGCAGACCCCTGGGCACAGCCCCTGTCCCCTGGGATGGGATGAGCGGGAGCGTTCCCGGTCCCGGCGTGCTGTGGATGCGTGGGGGTGCCGAGGGCGGCTCTCCAACCTCTGTTCGTTGTTTTAGGATTACCTAATGCCCTATGGGTGTGCAATTAAAGACTATTCCAGTGGCCTCTGCCAAGTACCCTCCGCTCACTACAAGCCTTACACTAGGTCGACAGCTGTAAGTCCGACGCTTGCAATGTTTCCCTTGGGATTTATGGAAATTTGGCTGTTTTGTGCCTGGTGATCCACGTGCCTTGCCTGGACCCTGCTCCTGCTGAGCACCTCTCCTGGGGTGAAGGGATGCAGGGAGCCCGTGGATGGGGAGGAACGGGCGAGGCACGGGGGGCAGTGGCACAAAACGGCCCCGTAAACCCCCAAAGGACAACACTTGCTGACTCCATGGGAGTCTCCCACCAGAAACAGGCTGCTCACAGGCAGCTGGAGGTGTTTTCTCTGGCATGTGCCAATTGAAGCCGGTGACAGTCCCGTGGGGACACTGGGGCAGATCCTGGACAGGATTCCACAGTGTCCAAAGCAAGCCCAGGGCTTCTTGGATAACAAGCCAGGGAGGATGCATGAGAAGATGGGATCAGCCTAACCCAGGAGCTGGTGCAGAGGAGCTCTCCCACCAGGACAAGCACAGTGGGATGAGCCACGCTGCCATCACGGGCTGGCAGATGGGGAGAGGATGAGGAAGGAGAGAGAAGGGCAGTCAGCACTGACCTTCGACAGGGCACCTCAGCTGGGATCTGGTCCTCTCTGCAGGGACTGGGGTGGGAGCACAGCCCCACTTCTTGCTGTTTTGCAGGGGTGTTCCAGCAGGATTTGCTGCTGGGGTTGGTGTTTTGCGACTGGGAGCATTCCTGGGAAGGTGGGAATTGTGCCTCTGGTGGCTGTGGGTCTCCAGCTCAAAGGCCAGAGACTCCCCCTCTTTCCTGGAGTGCTCCCGTGTGTGTCATGGAGAGCAGAGCTGCTCCAGCTGTATCCCAGGGCAGGCCCTTGCTCAAGGAGGGATGTTCTCCAGGCCTGGTGCCCGTCTGCCCCTCAGTCCCTCCCTGCACAGCCTGCTCAGCACCGGCTAAAGGAGAAAATGGTCCAAAACCCTGTGGGTTTCTGGTGGGAGTGAATACAGGCAACCCCTCTCTCCACAGAACATTTCACTGGTGTGTCTCAGTCGTGCAGCCCCTTTCCAACAGTCTCAGCGTCTGAGCAGCAGCCAGAGCTCTGCTCCTTGGAGGGGCTGGGCAGAGCAGGGCTCTCCCAGCAGCCGCTTTTCCATGTCTGGCCAGATAAATTCTACAGAGAGTGGTGCAACTTCACTCCCTGCCGTGTGAATCCCACTCCAACCATCTCCATCTCTCCCTTTGCTCTCCAAATGCATCAGCTCTTGGCCCTGGGTCCTGATGCACTTTGGTTTGTTCGTGTGACCCTCTGGTGGCACCTGAGCAGGCACAGCCCACACGTCCCTCACTGTGCTTCCTCCCCTCCTCTCCACAGGGTCTGGATGACTACGGGACGAGGTCTGTCAGCAGGTAAGATGTCACCTTCCTGTCACATTCCCTGCGAACTGTTGGCGTTGGCTGTGGGCCAAGCCGTGGGGCTGTGTCCCCGCGGGGGTCCCTGCACGGGACTGGCAGTGCCTGGGGTGGGGCCAGGTCTCACCTGTGACGGTGGGGGGACCCAGGGAGGGCAGGTGCCAGGGCCAGCCTGGTGTCCCCACCCTCGTGCTCCTCCGGAGAGTCGCGTCTCCCGGGCTCACACCTGCACGGGGAAGCCACGGAGAGCTCCGGGGTCTTTCCCCGGCACCTTCTCCATCTCCTCTGCCTCGGAGCTGCCCCGTCTCGCTCCTTGGCTCGGTATGGCTGGGTGGAGCTCGCCGTCCGTCCGTGGTGGGTCCCGCGGTGCCGGGAGGGGTGTGGGCTCGGCTCGGTGCTGCCCCGCGGCCACTCTGGCATCTCTGTGCTTTGTTCCGCAGCGGCAGTGGCAGTTTGGTATCCACGGTGTGAGGACACCTGGGCTCGCAGCGGCCCCTTGCTGCTTGGAAGAGCTTTCTGCTTCTTTTCCCCCCTCTTTTTTTTTTTTTCCTTCCCTTTCGTTTCTCTTTCTCTACTTCTTTTTGGAATTGAAACTCTTGTGATCTTCAAGGAAACCATGGTGCTTCTCACCCCTCCCTGGTGTTCACAGTGCCCTTGTTTCTGAAGCCTTTTTGGAGCAGAAACTGCTGCCAGGTCTGTGCTCGCAGCCCAGGTGTGCAGTTGTCACTTAGTGGGACCCGGTGTTTGTCCTCCCGTGTGATGTTAGCGATGCACTGTCCCCCCCCCAGGGGCCGCGCCGGCCGCCCCGCACGAGCCTGGACCAAACTCCCAGACTGGATCACTTATGCATGGCCTCTGGTGTCCGTACTGTTACTGAGCATCCGGGATGCCCGCGCCCGGGATGCCATTCCCGGAGGGAGGGGCAGCGTCCCCGCGCCTCCCCCTCGGCCCGATCCGCTTCCATCCCCACTGTGGTGGCTTTGGGAGAAGCGGATGGCACAGAGCTCCCGCCCCGGGGAAAGGGCTGCTTCTGGGCTGGGGTCCCACCACCCGCGGGAACCCCCCCGGAAGGGTTACTCCTGGTTGTTTTATAAATATATATATATATATNATTTTTAACCCAGGATATTTCATGGTGAATGACTGAATGTAGAGGGGAAAAAAAAAAAACGAACCACAAACCCAGCCTAGCAAAGCCTGTGTGGAGATTGTAAAGTGCTGAAAAAACCTTTTTTTAAAAGCCAGAGAGAATTGTGCCCTGTACTGAGTTATTGTTTGAATAAAAGTTTTATTTATTGCATTGAGCTGGGCCTCGGTGTCTTTTTCGGCTGCCGTGCCTGCGTGCTGCCCTCACCGCCTGCATCGCCCACCGCGCATTCCCAGGCCGTGTTTTTGTTCCCTGCTCCATCCCTGGGGACGCTGCTCGTCCCGCCGGCACTAAACAGCTTCGCTGAGCGGGAGCAGCGACAGCTGCTTTAGGGCCGGGTCCCGTCTCCCCGAGCATCCGAGGGGGTGATGCTGCTCCTGCTGCCGCATGCCAAGGCTCCGGCTGCGCTTTCCCGGCGCTGGGAAAGCGGCACGGGGGGAAGGAAGCCGCCCCCTCCCTTCCGCAGCCCCCGCCGTGCCTGCCTGGCCGTGCCCTTCCTTCCCCTCCTCACAGCACCAGCGACTCAATAAACACCACTTTTCCTCCTTTTTCTTCTTTTTTTTTCCTCCTGTTTGCTCTGCCCTCGCCGGCGCTGCGTGCGGGGTGGCCAGCGGGGCTCTGGGGCCGGGTGGCCACCGGCTCGTGGCCTTGAGTCTCTCCTTAACCACGACCTTGTGTTCCCATCGAGCGTCCCGGTGTCGTCCAACCTGCCTTCTGTTTCCCTTGCAGCCCCGATGTTGAAGTGGCCAGGTTTTGAGGTGCCCCCTGCCCGTAGTTAGTAAGTGACATTGTCGCGGGTGCGCTGGGCAGCGGGTGACGCCGCGGGGCTGCGCGGGGACGGTGCCACCGCTCTGCTTCCCGCTGCACCAACCCCAGCGTGTCCCCTCCCTCCGTCACCGCTTGTCCCCGACCCTGTGCCGAGAGCTCCGGGGCTCGCCGGCTGCCTCTGCTGCTCGCCCCGCTGCCGCGGCCGCGCTTGCCGGGATGCTGAGCTGCTCCTGCGCTTCCCCCGCTGCCCTCTTTGGTCGCAGGTGTCCTGTCCGGTGTCGCCGCTGTCCCCAGCCCTCTCCAGCGGGGCGGGGCACGTCCGCACTAACCACAAGTTTTTTGAGCAGCTTTTTTTTTGTTGTAGACTCGTCCCAGGAGCCTCCTGGTCCTGGCCCCAGGGACGGGATGCAGGAGCCTCCCCAGGAGTCGAGACCCTCCTCGCTGGCACTGCAGAGCCTGGAGAGCCCCTTCCCCGTTTCTCTTTGATCCATGAGCTGCTTTCCCTGGAGCTGCAGGCTCCAGCCCAGTGGCTCCTCTTCTCTGCCAGTACAGAAATAGTTAAATGAGCCCCGGGTGACTCATCAAAGCAACTTTTCCTCTCCCTCCAGTCCTGAGAATCTATTTTGGCATCCTGGGAGGGAAAGTGATCTAAGCAGCTGCATTAATTAGGTGTGAAATTAATTACCCTATTTTTAAGCAAAAGTAATTTATCTTTTAAGGAAAGAAAAGGCGAACGTGGAGAGGTGAGGGATGGCAGAGAGGGGCCTGGGGCTGACAATGAGTGCCTGTCCCAGGGGGGTGGATGTCCCAGCATCTTCCTTTCTGCCCTGGGAGATGGCTGGGGACATCCCAAAGCTTCTGGGGACACCCCAAAGCTTCTGGGGACACCCTAAAGCTGCTCGGTCCAGGTGCACACGGTAATTGCAGCACTTTACCTGGACCCACGTCAGGGGAGCAGGACTGTGCCCCCACGGTGGGTGACCAGTCTGTGGGACCTGGCGTGGGTGGCCACTGCTTCCCCTGGGGACAGGAGATTGTGTGGCTCCCTGGGGAGGGCTGGGGCCATGGGCAGATGAGGCAGAGGGGCTGCAGGGAGGACAAGGGGTGCTTGGTGGCTCCCCAGGCAGGCAGAGGGACCCCAGAGCTGCCCACACCCCCCAGGAATTAACAGAGCTGGGAGAGGACAGAGGGCACCTCCTGGAGAAGGGGTAAGGATGCTCCCTGTGCCAAGGCAGCCCTTGTCCCCTGTCCTGGCTAAGTGACAATGGCAGCAGGAGGGTGCTGGGGACACCCCAGGTAGGTGGAACCCGAGGTCAGCCTGTCTGGACTCTGGACTGTCACAAGCTCACCCAGGTGTCCTCAGTCTCCCACACTCTTCCTCTTGGATATGAACTCCTGCAGAGGCAGCACAAGGGCTCTGCAGGGAGCTGCCAGCTCTGCCCTTGGCCAGGAGGTGAAGCCGTAACCCCCTGCTCCAGGGCTGGCTGATCCTGTCTGTGGGAGCTGTTTGAGTCCAGCCTTGGAGGAGGCTGGAGCAGCTTCACCGGCCCCCAGTGGCATCCCCAGCTTCAGGCTGAAGGAGAACCAGAACATCCCCCTGCAGCTGGACCCAGCTCATCTCTGACCCACCATGGCTTAGCTGGGACAGGAGATGAGGAGTGGGGGCAGCTCAAGGATTTTGGGCAGCTCAGCCCAGGGCTCACAAGGCTGAGCTTTTCCATTTAACCCCTCCCCAAACGCTGCTGGTCCCGTGGTGTCGCCCGTCGCCGCTCGCTGTGCTGGTGCCCGTCCTCTCCAGGCCTCCACCCCCTGTTAACTCTTCCTTCCTCTTCCTCTTCCTCCACAGGAACCCCTTTGCCAACGTCCAGCTGAAGCCAACGGTGACAAACGACCGCTCGGCTCCGCTCATCAGCTGATCCGGGAGCGCTGGCGCCCGCCTGGCACTCGCCACCTCCTCCTCCTCATCATCCTCATCCTCCTCATCCTCGCCACTGCATGTCCAGCTTCCCAGGACTCCATTTTTAGGCGGAATTTATTAATCCTGCTGCTTTGAAAGCCAAAGGCTCAAGCTAGTGCCCTAGTTCTCTCTTCTCTAGACTCCCTCGGTGGCAGAGGGTCACGGCGCTGCTATGTCACCTGTCCTTGGCCTGTGCTAACGGGCGTGGTGGCACTTCCCAGAGTCAGGGCAGCATGTCCCAGAGCTGGGGTGGCTCCTGGCAGCTGCTGTGGGTGGAGAAATGGGCTCAGCTGGAGAACAACTCTCCATGGGCTCACAGTGCTCCAGCAGTGGCAGAGAGGTCACTGTCCCCCTGCTCTCCCTGCCCAGACCAGGCCAGGCAGGACACTGGGACACCCCGTGCCAGCCAAGGGATGGTGGCAGCCACAGGCAGCTCCCACCAGAGCCCAGATGGCCACCCCGTGCTCCGGGCTGGGACAGGGCAGTGGGTGCAGCCCCCACTGGGACGGGGTCAGCTCCAGTCCCAGAGCTCCTGCTGCACCAGGGCTCAGGGTATTGTAGGGAATTACGGTACTGCTGTAAAATATAAGCTAGGAAAAAACCACTTGTGGAGGCCAGGGCAGTGTGTGAGTGAGCCTTGGGGTGCCCCTGCTCCCTGCAGGCAGGAGCTCCCATCCGGACCTCTTGCTTGGCTGTTTGCTCTTCCTCTATTCCTAGGGCTGCATGAGAGAGAGAGATAGATAGAGATAAATATATATAAATATATATACACACGCTTGCTAAGCTTCTTGCTGGGGGTGCCCACGAGCCAGGTGGCTCCCACAGCCCTTCCTGCAGCTCCTGAGTGACCAGGGTCACATCCTTGCTCCAAAAACAGGGAGAAGAAGGTTTCCAGGCAGGAACTGTGTCTCCCACGGCTGAGGGTTGAACCCGAACAGAGTTTTTGCTTTTTCCGTTGTATTTCTCCTTTTTGCACTTCCTGATCAGTGGTGCAGCATGTCCTGGTCTCCACAGCCTGGGCAGCGGGTGCTTGGCTGGGCACAGAGGGTCCCCAGCCCAGGGGGCTCAGTCCCAGTCAGATGTGGTGGCTCATCTCTCCTGTGTCCCCTCGGATGAGTTTTCCAGCTCCACTGCAGGAAAAGTTTCTCCTGTGACCACCCAGGCTCCAGCTCTGCACCAGGGCTCCCAGCTCCATGATGTGCCTCCTCTTCCTCTCCCAGGGCTGCAGCAGATGGGTGGGGGCCAGGCAAGGCAGGGGGGGAGGGAAAGGGCTCTGCTGGGGGGTGGGGCACTGGGTGGGACAGGGCTGGTGGCCACAGCCCGGGGTGGGGACAGCCCTGGGGTCCCCTCGGCCACTGCGGTGTCCTCTTCCACCCCCGTGCCAGGGGCTGTCCCCTGGGCCCCCCAAGCTGCCACCCTGGCTCCAGCCAGCCCCCGGGGGCTTCGCTGCACCTCCTGGCTCGGTGGCACCTGGAAGACGTAACCTGAAATAATTTTGTGTGAGAAAACGCAATTTATGAGCAATTCAACCTCCCCCAGCCCTCCCTCCTGCAGCGTTTTCCCGGGCCAGAGGCTCCTGCCTGGCCCTGGAGCGGGGTTTGCCCTCCCGAGCTGGCTCCATCCTGGGTGCTGGGCAATGATCGGGGCAGGAAACAGCTTAAGATATTTTAAAAACTTTATTATTGGCCCGATGAGATTTGACACACATGCTGGGAGCTGTATGGAAATCAGCACTGATAAAAAATACAGCAATTATGACCCGTATTGAGAAAATAGACCATGTAAGAAGAGCCTTTCTATTAAAAAAGTTACCCAAGCCACAGCTCTGTCCTCATCCACCCTCCGGAGCCGGGACCTGCGGCGCCATAGACCAAACCTGGGGTGTGGGGTGGGGGCTGGGCCAGCACCCCTGGGTGTGAGGGCTGAGAAAACCCCCCCGTGGTGTTGGGGGCTGCAGGGAAGAGGGGGGTCAGGGGGTAGGAGGGTGGGTGCTGCGGGAAGGGAATGCCAGGAGCATCCCAGTCCTGCATGGGCAGCACCCATGGGTGCTGCACCCCTGGCCAGTGCAGGGGGTGGCCCCCCGTGTTGTGAAGGAAAAGGAAAAAGCTCGGGAGAATTGGGGTGGGGGGGATACAGGCCAGGTGAGGGCTTAAATAAAACACTTAAATAAGCACTAATTGCTCAGTAGGGGGGAGGAACCACAGTGGGGGTATGGGGGGGCTGAAGTTGGGGTCCCCCAGGGCCTTGGCTGTGACCTGGGCTGGAGAGTAGCCCCTGGCCCCTGTAAGAGCCTCCTGAGCACTGGGACACGGCTCCAGGTTGGGCTGGGAGAGCTCAGAGAAGGGTGGTGAGTATGGGGACACCTCTGCCAGGCTGGGACCCATGGCAGTGCCAGGCTGGGGTGGGGACAGGCACATCCCATGGGTCCTGGTGCCAGAGCTGTGTCCAGCCCAGGTGGGATCACCCTGTGGCACGGAGCAGAACCCCTGGCACCAGCCCCATCCCACGGGGTGCTGTCTGTGCTGTGTCCCTGCATGGGGACACTGTGTGCCCTCATCCCCCTGCACAGGAGCCAGGACAGGGGCGGGGGGCTCAGGGGGGACATTTCTCACCTCAGGGTTTGGTCTATAGACCCCAAAAGGAACCAGCCCTGAATTCAAGGTTTCGCTCAGCTCCGCTTACTTCTATTTCCTTCCGGAAGCTGGAATTGCACAATTATCCTAAGCCTCGAATGAATTTTAAAAAAACACAAAAAAAAAAGAACAAAGAAAAAAAAAAAAAAAAAAAAAAAA
>VWZS01002884.1:153811-186149 GCA_013397075.1 Rhabdornis inornatus
GAAGGCAGGGTGGGCTCCGGGAAGCTCTGCTCAGCCAGCTCCCGCGTGGGGCTTTCCTGAGGAATGGGGAAACGGCAGGAAGGAACCTCACTGGGGGCATGGCTGGAGATGGCTCCCACCACCGAAGGGCAGCGAAACCTTGCCCAGCACCCAGCTCTGTCCCCCAGGGCACCCACCTGGTCGAAGAGGTAGATGGTCACGTCGTCGTAGAAGGACACGGCCTTCTTCTTGCGCTCCAGGTCCTCGCAGAAGGACTCGGACAGCAGGCTGGGCATCTTGAGGAGGCTGCGCAGGTTCCGGCCGCTCTGGCTCTCGGCCACCACGATGGGCACGGCCGCCGGCTCCTCCTCGCTCTCCTCGCTCTGCTCCTGGATGTTGTAGCAGCGCAGCTCCTCATCCGACTCGTCGCTGTCTTCCGTGTCCTCCTCCTCCTCCTCCGGCTCCTCGCGGCGCTCGGGGGCAGCCGGAGATGGGGAGAGCCCCGGGGGTGACTCGCCCCCAGGGAGCAGCGTGCTGGGACCCCCCGGCGCATCGCCCGCCCCAGTCCCCTCCAGGGGCAGCCCCAGCTCCCCAAGCGCGGGGGTCACAGTCTGTTTGTCCCCCACTGCGGCTCCCCCAAGTCCAGGGACGCCCTCGGGCACGCAGGTCCCTCCAGCAGCTGATGGCTCCCCAGGGCTCGCTGGCACCGGGGTCAAGAGGAAAGTCTTGGGGGTCACAGAGCCCGGGGGACAGGTGTCTGTGTCAGGGCGCGGGGGGCTGCCCGGCACCAGCCCCGTGCCAGCGGGGCTCTGCTCGGTGCCAGGTGCCTGCTCCGGTGAGCTCCCGGCCTCTGTCCCCACCCAGTCCCCCTCCAAAGCCACCGCCGCTGGCGTGGGCACCGCCACCGCCACGCCAGGCGCTGCCGGGGGGCTGCCGGGTGCCCCCGGCGGATGCAGCGGGTCCTCTCCTCGCCCCATGTCCTGCGCAGGGGAGCGGGGACCCTCCTCCGCCTCCGGGGTGCGGGACCCGTCGCTGTCCCCCTCGTCCTTGTGCCCGCGCTCGGCCTCGGCGTCGCAGTCGGAGAAATAGGCAGAGTCGCGATAGGGGCTCTTCTCGGCCAGGCCGGGCAGTTCTGCACTGGACAGCCGCGTTTCAGGAGCCGCAGCCTCGCCCTCGCCCCCCGGCAGCCCCGGGGGCGGCTTCCCCAGCTGGCTGAAGGCCTCGGGCTCTCGGGGCTCGTGGGGCTCCTTAAGGACGAACTCGGGGGACTCGTTGTTCTCGGTGTCGTAGCCGCTGTCCAGGGCCCGGGCTTGGCCGGCGGGCGCGAAGGCTCCGGGGCTGAGCACCTCGCAGGAGCTGGCGGTGGAGGGGATGTCCAGCGACTCCAGCGAGTCCGGCGTGCCCACCTGCTTCTGCAGGGACCTGAGCGCCGGCGCCGCCTCCGCCCGCTCCGTGTACTCCCCGGAGAAGTCGGTGAAGACGCCGGAGGTCAGCTCGGCCGTGTCCTCGTCGCTGCCCTCGTCCACGCTGGGGAAGCTGCTGCTGGAGAAGGTCTTGTCCGGTGTCCGCTCGGCGGCACCGGCGGCACCGGCGCCGCTCTCGGGCACGGCGTCCGCGGGTGTCTCGGCGGGCTCCGGGGCGGGCTGGGCTCCGTCTGCGCCGGGCTCGCCGGGGGGGCCGGGGCTCGGAGCGGCAGTGCCAGCCATGGGGGGAGCGGCCTCCCCCGGCCCCGCGGGGGCCAGCGGGCTGCGGGCAGGGCTTCCCCCTGCGGCCGCCGAGCTCTCCTCGNCATGAGCCCGCGGAAGGTGATCATGCGGCGGTAGCACCAGCTGTCGCCGGCCGGGGGCTCGCGGGGGCTGCCGCCGCCGATGTTGTTGTTGGAGGAGCTGTTGGAGGCCCAGGGGTGGCGCTGAGGCTGGGGGCTGGCACCGGCAGGCTGGGGGGCCAAGGGGGGGCTGTCCTCACNCCCCCCCCCCCGGCCCCGCTGTGCCCCCGTACCCCGCGGGGCTGTAGGCGCAGTTCCCCGACGGCGAGACGCCCAGAGGGTCGGCAAAGACACCGGGCTGGAAGGCGGGGACGGACCAGTCCTGGCTGCCCGGCTGGGGGGGCTCCTCCTCCAGCAGGTACCCCTCGGCCCCGTGGCTGGGGGATGGCTCGTAGCCCCGCGGCTCCTGCCCGGGGCAGGGGTAGGGGTAGTACTCGGCGCACTCCCAGGAGCCCTCGGCCGCGGGTGCGTGGCCCAGCAGCGGCTCCATGCTCAGGGACACGGTGGGGCTGCCATCCGAATCGTAGGTGCCCCCGCTGCGGCCGCCCTGCGCTCTCCAGCAGCCCGGGGGTCTCAGAGCCCCCTGCTCGCCCGCCGGGCTGTAGGTGCACATGGCGTAGTCCAGCTCGGCGCTGCCCTCGCCGGGACCC
Organism: Rhabdornis inornatus; assembly: GCA_013397075.1. Taxonomy (NCBI): domain Eukaryota; kingdom Metazoa; phylum Chordata; class Aves; order Passeriformes; family Rhabdornithidae; genus Rhabdornis; species Rhabdornis inornatus. Next base: position 156,206 of record VWZS01002884.1, read on the forward strand.
TCGATGCGGATGTAGTACTCGCTGCCCAGCGAGGGGCTGTGGGCTCCCAGGATGGGCACCACGCCGGGCGCTGGCACACCGGGACAGCCGGACGCCTTGCACTCGTAGCAGGACGGGGACACCCCCAGGCTGAGCCCCGCTGTCGTGGCCGGGTAATAGAGGTCGTGGTACCGGGCGGCGCTGCTGGGGCTCAGGGACCCCAGGGGAGCCTGGAAGTGCTCGGTCTTGGTGTGTTCCCACTTGTACTCGAAGTTGAGGCCGTGGCTGGTTTCCATGACGGTGAGGATGTCGTCTCCGTCGGAGGGGAACCCGTCGGCTGAGAACTGCTCCAGCAGCGGGAAGGACGAGAGCTCGGGGCCGTGGTGGCTGCCGCTGGCGCTGCCGTTGGGCTTCATGGAATTCCAGCGCTTCTCGAAGTCCTCCTCCGCCTCCGTGGCCCCCTTGGCGCACAGGTAGGACAGCAGCAGGTGCACCTCCTCGGCCGTGGGGCGCTGCTCGGGCTGCAGCCAGCAGAACTGCATCACCTCGTACCTGCCGTGGGGAGCAGGCGGCGTCAGCCCGGCCCCCGCCCGTGCCGCGGGGCAGGGGAGGGGGCGGCTCGGGCTCCTCACCAGCGCTCCGACAGCGACAGCTTCAGCTGGGGCTTGGGCAGCTTCAGCTGCTGCTCCTTGATTGCGTAGGCCAGCACTTGGCGGTCAGAGTAGTGGTCGTAGGGCTGGCTGCCCAGCTCAAACAGCTCCCAGATGGTGACGCCCAGCGACCTGCGGGCATGGTGCCATGCTGGGGGTGCAGGGAGACCCCCACCCCACCCCCGACCACCGGCCCCAAAACCACCCCGATGCGTCCCGTGAGGCTGCAGCCCCCCGTGCCCCCCCGAGCCGCTCACCAGACGTTGCTGGCCTTGGTTTGGTCCACCACGAGCAGGTTGCCGTGCACCTCATCGATGAGCTCGGGCGCGATCCAGCGCAGCGGCACCCACAGCTGGTCGGCCGTCACGAAGTAGTCGTCCTGCCAAGTGTGCAGGGTCAGTACGAGAAGAGAACGTCAATCCATGGCGTCAGGGACCGGCCACACCGCGGCACCGCCACCCCCTGCCTCCCCACCCTCCAGCACTGCCCCCAGATCTGTCCCCAGCCTGTCCTACTCTGCCCCTGGCACCTGCTGTCCCTTGTTGCCTCCCCTCCTTCCCACCTCTGCTCCCCCACCCGAGCCCCTCCAGACCCTCAGTTCGGCAATCCCAGCTCTGCAAGAGCCCTGGGCAAACTGGAGCAGGACACAGAGACAAATGGACACGTGGGCAACCCCGGTCTGTGCTGGCAGCTGCCTGCAGGGACCTGTGCCTGGCAGAGGGGCGCGTCTGGACCAGCCCAGGCAGAGTCACCCCACTGCGTGGGTGCCAGGGCCCTCGGAGGGGAGGGGGAACCCTCTCTCATGCTCAGGGGGGCACAGCGGGTGGCACTAAGGGACCCTCACAGGGTGGTCTGATCCCCCCTGCACCCCAGCAAACGCAGGGGTGCCCCGACACCGCTGGGGAGGGGGGATGTGTGCCTGAGGGTGGGGGGAAGGCTCAGCCGGGTCTGTGCCAGGGTGGGTGTACGTGGGGGACCCCAGCGCCGCCCCCAGCCCCCTCCTCCCTCCAAACCAGCCTTACTTTGTACTTGCAGTGCGAGAGCCCGTAGTCCCCGATCTTCACGGTGAGGTCGGCGGTGAGGAGGCAGTTCCGCAGGGCCAGGTCGCTGCCAAGCAAACCCGGAGCTGTCACCGGCACCGAGAGCTCGGGGAGCACCCACCGGGGACCCGGCTGGGGCAGCGGCGGAACCGTTCCCCTCCCGGCTCCGGGGCCGTTCCCCGCCCGGCTCCGGGCGTGCCGATAACGCGGCTTTCAGTGCACAGCAGGAATGCCTGCTCGGCCCCAGCTGCGCCGCTGTCCGTCCGTCCATCCGTCACACGCCGAGCCAAGCAGAAGGCGGGTGTGTTCCCGGGCAACGTGAGCCCTGGCATGCGGCCGGGCTCCCGGGCGGCTGCTCGGGCACTGGGCGGGTCATGCAGCCCGGGGCACAGGCTGCCATAAGGGAGTCCCTCTCCAGCACAGGGGGCCCCGTGTCCCCCTCCCACAGCTTGAGCACCCTCGTGGGTGACCCACCTGCAAAGCCAGGCTCAGGTGGGGACACTCCGGCGACCCCCGATGGCAGCGCGCCCCCTCCTCAACAAAATCACTGATGCTGGAGTCTCCGTCTGCAACTCACTCAGCACCAGGATATTGTTGGGCAGGAGGAGCAGTGGTGGGGCAGGAGCCCTGGCACGCTGGGAACCCCCCATCGAGACCCTGTATTGCTCCCCCCGGGGTGCCAGGCCAGCCTACCTGTGGATGTAGTTGTTCCTGTGCAGGTGCAGGACGCCGCAGGCCACCTCGCACGCCATCCTCTGCAGGGTCAGCAGGTCCGGGGTCATGGCCTCGGCCCCCCGGCAGCTCCGCAGGTACCCCTTCAGATCACCCTGCGGGCAGTGCCACTGTCACCCCCCGTGCCCAGCACCCACGGGGGCACCGCGGGGAGCGGGCACAGGGACTCACCAGCGGGCAGAACTCCATCACCAGCAGGTACGGGGTGACCTCGGCGCACTGGGCCAGGCACTGCAGCAGGTTGGTGTGCTGGAGGGCTCTGCGTGGGGCACAGCAATGGGGGTTTGTGCATCACCGCCCTGCCCGTGCTGGCACTGGGGTGGGAGGGTTGGTGGCAGCCCCCCGGGCACCTCCTGAGCCATGGGGATGGCACCAGTCCCCTCGGAGCCATCGTCCTGCCTGCACTGGGGCTGCCACGGGGGCTGCCGGGAGCAGGTACCAGCACGTCCCAGCACCCGGGATGTGTCACAAAGGGACATTTGTTCAGCTGTGCTGGGGCAGGAGCAGCCTCATGCCACCCCCTTGGCCCAGCTCTGCCCATGACCTCACTGCTGCCCCATGCCACGGCCAGTGGCTCCACACAGCCCTGGTCCTGCCACCACGTAGGGACGGAACCGTGCTGCCCCAGAGCTCAGCTGGTACCTGCAAGGGGCAGCCGTGGTTCTGCCCGGCAGCTGAAGGTGGCACGGAGTGGATCTGCCCCCGTGCCACAGCCTCCCCGCTCCCAGCACTGTGGAGTGACCCCAGAGGTACCTGTAGGGCTGCGCTTCTTCCAGGAACTGCATCTGGTCCTGCACGCTGGCACTTGCCTTCAGCTCCTTCACCACCACCTGGGTGCTGCTGATGCCCGAGTTCACCTCCCCCAGGAACACCTGGAGCAAGGGACAGGCTCGTCCCTCCATCCACACCCCAAACACCCCTGGCACAGCCAGGGCCCCGTGTCCCACCAGGGTGGGGTATCCGGGGGTCCCTGGCCCTGGGCTCACCTTTCCAAACCAGCCATGGCCGATCTCTTTCAGGTACAGCAGGCTCTGCCGCCCCAGGTCCGCCGACTTGAGGAGCTGCACTGTAACAGAGCCCATCCAGCTGTCCGTGTGTCCCCCTGTCCCCCTGGCCACACATCCCCCTGCCCCCCTGGCCACACATCCCCCTGCCCACCTGCCTGTGCTCCCCACCAGTCCCAGCCAAGCCCTGCTGTCCTCACCGTGCCACCCGGTGCCAGGCTCTCTGCCACCCCAGGATGCTCCGGAGCATCCATGCCCTGGAATCCTGCATCCCAGGCATCCTCTTCTCCAGGCATCCTCCCACGATCAGGGGACGTGTGGTATCAGTGTCCCCAAACGGGATGGCAGCAGAGCTGGCTCCCTGCCCCTTCTCCTCCGCAGGGTGTGCAGAGCTGAGCCCAGCACAGCGCTGGCATTTAGCCCCTGCCCGCCCCCCCCGGCACAGCCCAGCCCCTCGGGAGCCCGTGCCAAGGGCAGGCAGCAATGGGGCCATTGTTGGTCCTCTCTGCCCCCCCCACTGTGGCCATTCTTTGGGCAGGGAGTGACACGGGGCAGGAGGGGGAACAACCAGGCGCCCCCCACATTCCTCTCCCACTCATGGGCTTGTTTACATGGGACCAGGACTCGTGGATGTCACCATTCAGGGTGGCCGTGTCCTGTCCCACCCCGGGGCTGCTCCCCTGGGCTGGGACACGCGAGTGCCTGGAGACAGGGACAAGGGACCCTCGCACAGGGGGACCCTGAAGCACCCCCCAGCTGCCTGTCCCTCGTCAGGGCTGTCCCTCCACAGCAGGGGAGACCCAGCATCTCCCCATCACCCCGTGCCCAGTGATGAGAGACCCCCAAACGTGGCATTCAGGGCTCCTGCCCCAGTCCTGGCTTACCTGAGCGCCCCGGCTGCTTGGCCATGGGCAGGGACACCTTGGTGAGGGGCAGGACATAAACCTCGGGGCCATGCTGGGGGGCAGGCGAGCCCTGGGCCGACAGCTCTGTCACGTAGTCATCGCCCTCGGCGTTCTCAAACTCCTGGTTCAGGGTTCAGGGGGGTGACACATGGAGCAGAGACAACTGACCCCGTGGGTTCCCCACTGCTGGCAGTGCCCCGCACACCCCTCTGCCCCGGCAGGCTCAAGGGGACCCAGAAATCCCACCCTGCCCGCACACGGGGAGGGCACACCCTCCCCGCCACCCATCCCATTACCTGTCTGTGCCACCCCGGCAGCCCCCGGCTCCCAAAAGCCGCTCGGGCGAGCAGGTAGGCGACGGTGAACATCTCTCCGTGCCAGGCTGTGCCTCATGGCGCTGCCAGCACCGCACCGTGCGCCATGTGCCACCGCGGGCCATGCGCCGCGTCCTGCCGGACACCGGCCCGGCTGCGCACCCCTAAATACGCAGTGCGGGGGCACCGGGGGGTCACTGTCGCCCCCCCCCCGGCACGGCGAGGTGCTCCGGTGGTGTGGGACGTTTCACAACACCCGGCGTGTCCCCCCCAGCCTGACCCCCTCCCGCCGCGGGCGCCAAAAGCCTCCACAAAAATCTCAGCAATTAGGGAAAAAGCGTTTTCTCGGCACATTCTGTGCCTGTGAGGTCAGGGTGCCTCCCACCCTCGGGGGCGTGCGGGTGGGACCTGGCCCTTCGCCCTGGAGCCGGGAGCACGGGTGGGTCAGGATACGACCCCAAGGATCCTGAATCCCACAGATCCAGGCTCTGCGGAGCTGGGATCCAGGATACAACCCCCAGTGAGCCCGGCAGCCCCGGCAGGCAGTGAGGGGCTGGACCCCTCCCTGCCAGCACTGCTATCCTGAGCCAGCACACATCCAGCCCTGGAACTGGGGCAGAGAATTCTGCACCAGCAACCTCCAGACACCTCCGTGCCTCTCTGGGTCCCTGGGAGCCCCCCACCCTGGCCTGGGGAACCCCCCTCGGGCCCTCAGCTCACCTTGAAGCCAATGTCCCCCTTCTTGCAGCACAGACAGGCCAACATGAGGAAGATGAAGGTGAAGAGCCCGGAGAAGGAAACGGCCACAACAGCCAGCGAGGAGGACCAGGAGAGCTCACTAAGGGGGGTGCCGTCTGTGGGGACACGAGGTGGTCAGGCTGGGGGCACCAGGGAGGGGTCGGGCTGTGCCAGGGGGGCTATGGGATGTGGGGGCACATCAGGGCTCACAGGGGAGCAGTCAGTGGGAGCAGGGTCCCAGTGTCTCTGTGCCCTCTTCCTTCCGTGGGGAGCCCAGGAGGGATTCCCCAGAGCCCAGGCAGGACCTGCATGGAGGGTGCCTTGTCCCCGTGGATGCAGCGGGACAATGACATCCCGTGGAGAGGGGCTGTACCAGCTCTAGGGTCCCAGGCACCCCCACCCAGCTGAGCCCCAGCCCTTGGCTTTGTCCCCCAGTGGGTTTGGCCACAGCATGGTGGCATCCCAAGGCTGTGGGAGATGCAAGGACAGGAATCTGGTCCCATGAGCTGCCAGGCCACTGGGCATGGGGAAGGGACATGGCTGGACTGGCTGGGCACCACATCCTCTGGGCACCAGCACACCCCAAATCCCAGCACCTGCCACCCCGCTCCAGCTGTGTAGTGTCCCTTGGGGTGGCAGGGCACACGGTGGCCACGGTGGCAGCGGAGGTGGCCACGTCACAGCTGCCCATCCCCAGCAGGCCCCGCTGCCAGCTGCAGCTGCCACATTACTATTCTGCCCAGAGCCTGCCCAAACAACCGGCGCCGTTGTGGTGGCAGCAGCCGGAAGGTCGTGGCACTGCCAGCGGAGCCGGCCACCGGAGACCCCCCAGAGCCCCGCGGTGCCCGGCTGGGACAGGTGCCCTGTGCTCAACCATGAGCCTGGCACAGACCCCCACCAGCGCCGTGGTCCCTGCCTGGGTCACCAAGCTGGTGCCGAGCCCCTCGGGGATGCTCGTGGCACACACGTGGCTCCAGCACGTGGAGCACGGAGCATCCCTGTCCCTGTGCCCTGGCCACGCTGCCCTGCTCCAGAGCTCCACCACGGGCTCCTGTGTGTCCTTGAGACCAGCACCTGAAGGGCACCGGGGGCTGGGAAAGCTTCTGCTGCCCTGGTGGGCACGGGCAGCACCCGCTGCTCCCGGGCATTGCCCGGCACCACGCGGGGTGGGCGCAGGGCACCCTGGCTCCCAGCATGGCAGTGAGTGGCTCCGCGGGCCTTGGCACAGCCCAGCCATGCCAGGGAGCAGGGAAGGAGCTCCAGAGCCATCTTCTGAGGCTCGGGATGCAAAGCCGAACCTGGGAGGAGCGGGGGGCGGCGTGCCCCCCCTTCCAGCTGGTTTCCATGGTGAACACACTTTGTACCGCCAACGTCACCATTTTCCCTGGATAGTGGGACAGCAAAAGAGAGAATGACTCACTGAAAGGAGCCTTTGAACGGAACGGGGAGCAGAGCACGGCGACGGGAGCCCGTCCGAGGGGACCGTCAGCTGAGCTGCCCCTCAGCTCGGGAGCTGGAGGTTCCCAAGGAAGAACAGACCAGTGAGATCCAGCTGCTTCTGCCTCGGTTTCCCCGCCTGTACAACCTGGGAGCCATGACCAGCCCAGACTGGGCAGAGGTACCACCAGTGCCATGACCCAGTGGCACCTTCCCTCCCTGTACCCACAGCAATGGTGATGGGAAATGTGGCTTCATCTCGGATGCCAAATTATCCCCAAACCAGGTCAGATGCACCTGCAGCAGCAGCTGCTGGAGCACTGGAGTGCAGGGAGCACCAGGACACAGGAGGGACAGAACACAAGGGACACCAGGACACGAGGGACACCGAGGCACAGGGCTGGCTGAGTGCAGCCTGAAGTACCCCAGGACTCTCAAGAAAACCCACGGCCCCCAGCACATCCTGCCCTCCATTCCCAGGCTCTGCCTCCCACTCTCCCAGCAGGGGCGAGGTCCCCTGGCACCGAAGCCATGCCCTCCTCACCACGGGGTCAGGCTAAGAGCCGCCAGCTCGGTGCATCCCCCAAAACTGCGGCGTCACCCGCAGCGCCTCCACCCAGCACCCAGCGACCCCGGCCGTGCGTGTCCCACTCTCACCCGGCGGGAGGGGACTGCTGGGGGCTGGTGGCCATGGGACTGGTGGCCACAGCTCCAGGGACACTCGCCCCAGCCTCACACCCAGCCCTGGTACACGGGAGCAGAAGAGCAGCAGAGGAAGAGAGGGGATGCCGGATGCTATGGGGTGTAATGGGATGCAATGGGATGCANCCCCCCCCGCCTGTTGCGTCGCCCACCCAGCGCAGGTCGCGGCCGCACCGCGGGCTCCGAGCGGGGACGGGCAGAGGCCGGAGCGTCCCGGTGCTGGTGCCGGTGCTGCTCGCCCGGANGGCCGCGGCCGCCGGGCCGGCCATGGCCCCGCTGCCTCCGGCCGCCGGCGGGGAGATGCTGCGGCCGCCCGGAGATCCCGGCGATCCCGGCGATCCCGGCGGAGCCTGCCCGGCCGGCAGCGGCTGACGTGTGCGGAAGGGCCGAGCCGGGGCTCCCGCAGAGCTGGAGGCAGGTCGGGGCTCCCGAACCGGGCGAGGCCACGGGCACAGGCGCTGCCCCAGGCTCCGGGGCACGGCGCATCCCGAGCCCCGCTCCCACCGCGCCCCTCGCTGCAGGACCTGCCGCAAGACAGCCCGTGCCTCAGTTTCCCCAGTGGTGATTCCCAGCTGGGGTCATCCAGGAGGGGATGGATGCTCTGGCGCCTTGGGAGCATTGTTCATACATCCCCCCTGCCCTCTCGCCGCACACGGCGGATTCCAGCCTGGAAACATGCCAGATCCTGCTGGGAAAGGTTGGATTTGGGCAGGGAGAAGGGCAGGATATGGGCAGGGAGCAACGCAAGATTGGGGCAGGAAATGGGGCAGGATTCGGGCGGGATTTGGACAGCAGCAGGGCAGGATTGGGGCAGGGAGCAGGGCAGGACTGGGGCAGGATTGGGGCAGGACTGGGATGGGATTTGAGCAGGATCAAACACTCATGCCCCTCAGCCCCATCCGCTCTCCCGAGGCAGGCACAGCCCTGGCATCACGTTAATCCCTGAGGCCATGGGCAGCTTCCAGGGAAGCAATTTCACAGCCCGCAGGACGCGCACTCTGCTCACCCACACGCACCCAGGCGGCACAAAACCCCCGCTGCCATTTGGGGTGTGAGCACAGCCCGGGGACTGTGCAGCTCTGCGGGAAACTGAGGCACCACCAGGAACCGGGATGGCCCCTCTGAGCTGTGTCCCTGAGCCTGGAAGCCATGGAAGCAGCCATGGAGCAGGGACGGGGCTGGTGGTAGCCACAGAGCCAGCCAGGAGCCTGGCACGGAGCCGGTACCCACAGCATCCTGCCCTGGGATGCCTCAGGATCCTGCATCCCTCGCAGTGGTACCCAGAGCCTCCTCCACCGGGCTGCTGTAGGATCCAGGAGCAGGGAGCAGCACCCTTTGTCCCCATTGCTGGAGACTTTTCCCACCAGGAAGAGCCAGAGCCATTCGGGCAGCCTCTCTGGTGATTAATAGATCGGTTAATTGTGAATTCCAGGCACGCCTGGCTAATCCCTTCTCCTTCTGTATCTTTTAACGTGGCGTATTTCACCAACAGGATTGATTCTGCCCTTTAATTCTGGTTTTACCATCTCGGGCTGAAACAGCAGCAAAAAAATAAATAGGTGGAAAATAACAGAAAATCATCCATCATTTTCTGAAGCAACGAAATAAAAACAAGGACTGTGCTAGGGACAGGCCGGGCTGCGCACACACCACGCGTGTCAGCCTGATTAGGGACAAAAAATCAAGTTCCTTCATCAAAGCTCGCCCTGACGCAGAGCCAAGAGCCGACAATTCCCTCTGTTTCCACGGAAAATAATACTAATATTATTATGATAATATAATTATTATACTGTAATTCTAAGAATACTCTATACTAGAGTAATATATAGTAATAATATACAATTATTATATATAGTATATTGGAACTGTGTACAGAGTTATATATAGAATTATACATTGAATTACATATATTGTATTTTTATATATAATTATATCGTCTATCTGGATTATAGAATTATTAGGATTATAATAATATACTGTAATAATAAATAAAAGAATATTATAAAAGGGATGCAAAGCAAGACCAAATTGAATATTTAAATGGAACTCTCGTGCTTGGTGTTTTAAGTGGGCGCTGAGTGGGGCAGTGCCACAGCAGGGACAGTGCCAGGGACAGTGCCACACTAGATTCAGTGCCACACCGGGGACAGTGCCACACTGGGAGCAGTGCCATGCCAGGGTCAATGTCATACTGGGGACAGTGCCACATCGGGGTCAGTGCCATACTGGGGGAAGTGCCATGCTGGGGACAGTGCCACACCAGGGGCAGTGCCACACGAGAGGCGGTGCCACACCAGGGACAGTGCCACACCAGGGGCAGTGCCACACTAGGGGCAGTGCCACACCAGGGGCAGTGCCACACCAGGGACAGTGCCACACCAGAGGCAGTGCCAGGGACAGTGCCACACCAGGGACAGTGCCACACCAGGGGCAGTGCCCGGCACGTGGCACCGGCCCCGCCGAGGCTCTGGCAGTGCCCAGCAGCGTTTACGTAACAGCGGGAGCGGCAGCGCGAGCGGGGCGGCCTATTTATATCCAAAATGCTCCTCGGCGTTATGAAACCTGCAGCTCTGGCTCCGGAGCAGGGCCCGAGCAGGAAGAGGCCGAGGGGTGAGCGGGCAGGGGGTTCCCTGGCACAGGAAGGAAGCCGGGTTTGGGGTCTGGCTCTGCCCCCCAGCACAGCCCAGACCCCACTGCCCTGGCACTGCAGGGAGCAGGGCTTGGTATCAAGGATGCTCTGGGCACGTGGTTGGCACCTCCCTGCCACATGTCCACCCCTGGGCCAGTCCGTGGTGCCCAAATCACCTGTCACAGGAGCAGAGAGACCAGGGTGAATGGAAAATCCCTCCTGTGCCATCGGGGTGGCTGAGGGTGGGTACAGGGCACACGTGAGCGGCGCACGATCACTGAGGTATTTTGGAAAGGTGAAGGGCCATGCTGGCCTGGCAGCAGGACACCCTGGCACAGCTGGGACGGGAGCCTGGGCACTCGTGGATGCCCTGCCCAGCCAGGCGGGCACTGCTGCTCCTCTTACTGCGTTTGCCCACACTGGAATTTTCCTTCGCTCCAGTAATTAAACAAACGGCGTTAACCCCGCTGCTGGCACCAGGCTGCAGGGAGGACGTGGACGTGGCTGGCAGAGGGGAAGGGCTGGGAATTGGGATCCCCTCAACAGTCTGGGCTGTGGGACAGTGGCTCTGTGGGAAATCCTATTCCCATTCTTCCAGTGCCCTCCCAAACCCACAATCACCAAATCCTCACTGTCCCTTGACCGGTTCTGAGCTCCACCACGAGCCCAGCACCAGCTCTGGAGCATCCCAGGATGTTCCATGTCCCCCCAGGATGCTCAGTGTCCCCCCAGGATGCTCCATGTCCCCCCAGTATCCCCAGTCATCAGGGCCTGGGGTGGCTCTCAGAGCTTGGCCAATGGCAATGATGGCAGTGGCAGCCCTGAGACGGCCGTGCCATGCTCTGATGGTGATTCCCGGGCTGTCAGGGGGATTAATGCCCACAGGAGATTTATTTTCCTGTCAGTGGGCACGCTGAGTCAGCACAGAGCAGCTGCTCTCCGGGCCAGCCCTGTCACCCTCCAGCCCCAAGACACGGCCCCCTGGGGTCCCTCTGGCTCAGCCCACCCCAGGAGCAAATTCCCACTGGGGATGTGAGGGACACTTGCTGGGGCAGGAGGAGAGTGTCTGGAGCCAAGCCCAGCCCTGGAGTGGCAGCAGGGCATGGCCAGGACCATTATCCCTGCATCCCACCCTCCCTGCATCCCACCCTCCCACCATGCCACCATCCCAGGCAGTGGCCCCAGCACCCCTTCACTTGCCAGCTCAGTGCAGCACAGGGTTGGAACAGGCTCAGCCATGGCACCAGAGCAGCCCAACTGCCCCTTTGACCCAGATCCTGGGATTTTCCAGCCCAGCAGTGGGATGGTGAGGAGGTGACGTCACACCAAGGAAAAGCCTGGGATGCTGCTACAGACACCGAACACCAAACACAGACCCCTGCTGGATGTGCACCCCCTGGCTTAACCCGCAGCTGGCACCGCGCTGGCAGTGCCAGTGCTGCCCCACATGCCCTGCTGTCACCGGGGTGCCAAGGTTTGCCTCGGGGTGCATGGCAAGGGGGCACCGGAGCCCTGCTCTGGCAGAGCCATGGGCTGCCCTGGCACAGGGTGTCCCAGGCAGGGCTGGGAGTGCCGGGCAGGGAGCCCGTGAGTCACAGTCCCGCTCCCCACCGCAGCGTGGGGCCCTTTCAAGCCCGGCATATTAATTTCTCCTAATTGGCTTTGACAGGGATCGGTGTCAGCGTTCCAGAACACACCCACCCATGTGCTTGGGGCAGGAGGGAGGGAGCAAAGTGGCACCCTCAGGGAATAGGATCCTGGCTGTGTCCCCTCACTGAGGCAGGTGGGGCCTGGCTGCCCTTATGTGCTGTGCCAATGTCATTCCCTGTGTCAGGACAGGGGGCTTGCCACATGTCACCCCACGCTGCCTGCCCCTGACATCCCTGAGGGCACCAGGAGTCACCTCCTGCCTCTGTGCTCAGCTGCTCTGCCCTCCAGCCCAGAGTGCCACCCCCCAGTGGGAAACATGTGGCAAGACAGGACACAGGGCACAGTGCTGCCACCACTGTCACCTCCCAGCAGAGGAGCTCCTGCTGCTCTGTCCTAAATCCCCTCTGTGTGTCCAGTCCCACCATCACCTTCCCCTGTATGGCCCAGTAGGTGCCAGAGCGTGCCTGGCCCTGATTTGGGTTGCCAGGCTCCTTCTGCCTGCCACGGTCCCTTTGTCACCACGGTCCCCCAAGTCCTTTCCCATCCTTGTGCCAGGAGCAGCCAGAGGCACCGGACATGGAGCACCAGCACTCGCCACGCTGTTGTCACTGGGTGCCCTGGGGCAGTGGATGGCAGCAGGTGCCAGGTGGACCCAAAAACACTGGGCTGGGGGGTCCCCCTGCCCTCCCTTTTCCTCGACTCCCCAGGGTGGGGAGTGGGCACCCGATTCCCACGGGAAGCCCAGGAGATGTGGGGTGCACGTTGTGTCCAGTGCTCTGTGCAGGAGCCTCTCCAGGCCTGGCAATGGGAATGGGTGAAGCGAGATGGGAACCACGAGGCTGCAGGGCTGGGATCCTCCCCCCGAGCCCCCGGCACCTGGGAGGGAATGAATCCCTGGAAGAGCTGGCACAGCCTGAGGCAGATGTTGGGACAAGCCAAAACCAGCAGGCGAGGCCGGAACACGGGCAGCTGCACTGGCACATCCCTGTGGCACCTCCACCCCAGGTGACACTGCTGTCACTGTTCCATGCCACCAGGCCACCTATGGCCCAGCTTCAACAGCAGCTGCTTCCAACTGTGCATTTCCAGGGAATGCAGGGCCAGGAGGAGATGCTCCCTCAGCAGCACCAGAGCCCCTGAGCCTCTCCTGTGCTGTCCCAGCTGTGGTTCCATCGTGCCCTACAAACTGCTTCCCCCAGTTCCTCACTGGCACAAGCCAACCCCAGGGAGCCAGGCTGGCACAGGCAGCCACGATGCCACACAGGCAGGATCTGCTCCCACATGGACCGAATCCACAAAGCCGTGAAATCCAGAATCTGGTTTGTTCCCCCCTTGAATTCCTCTGCCGGTGCTGGTGGGTGGCAGCTGCACGGCAGCGCCGAGCCCTGGGCCTGGCAGCACAGCGACAGGCAGGGATGGGAACAGCGCTGAAGGGTTCTGAAACCAAACCCGCCGTGAGAGCCCCCAGGCTGGCAGGATTCGCGTGGAGCGGGGCCACACCAAAAACCAAAGCAAAATCTCCTGAAGGGCTGAGTCGGGCAAACGGCTCCGTCCCGGCACTGCCGCATTTTGGGTGTAAATAACGAGATTTTAGAAGCAAATAACGAGCGGCTGGGGACAAAGTCCCCGTTCGGTGAGTCCTGGTGCGGCTCATTTCCAAATCCCCCCACGGATTCCGACCGTGCGCAGCCGGGGGAGCGGGAGCAGCGGAGGAAGGAGGGACCGGGGAGGCGGCGGGGAGGGATGCGGGAACCCGGCACCGACAGCCGGAGCCTCCGGCACCACCGCGCCCGGCACGGGCACCGCTTCGCCGCCTTCGCGGTGCCGGAGGAGGCGCCGGGAGCGGCGGGAGCCGACGCGCGTTATCCCGGGCTGGTAAACAAAGGGCCGGAGCCGAGCGCCCGCCGGACGCTCCCACGAGGGGTCCCGGTGCCCGCGCGGTGCCAGCCCCGCACCGGGAGGGACACGAGGGGCGGCGGCGAGGGGCGGCTGCGGCGGCCGCAGCCCCAAAAACGCAGCGCAGTCGCCAGCCCCGCGCTGCTCCGCGGCTGCAGCATCTTCCTGCAGCTGCGCCGCGGCCGGAACACGGCGCTTACATAACGCCTGCGCCCCAAAACGCCGCTGCCGTGCCCCGGCACCCCAGCGAGCCCCGCCGGCTGCCCCAGCCCCACGGGGGACCCTCAGCCCCCCGGCTCCGCGGCCGCCGAGCGTCTCGGGCGGTGGGGGCTCAGCCCCGGCTCCGTCTTCCTCCCTCTCACCATCACCATCCTCCCTGTTGTTATTATTCCGTTTCAATCGCGGAGATGCCTTCAGAGGCAGCGCAGCTCCGGGATTCCTCCGCGCTCCAGCCCGCGGAACAAAATGCCGCCCGGCTGCGGCAGCGATCCCACCGCGCCGCCACCCCGGGATGTCCCACGGCCACATCGGTGTGTCCCACCGCCACCCCGGCGTGTCCCAGCACCACACAGGGGTGTCACACACCGCCACACCGGCTCGGGTCCGGCTGTCAGAGCCGGGAGCCCGCTCAGTGACATTCCCGGCGATGAGGGCGAGGGGATGCTCTGTTCCCGGTGCAGCGCGATGCGGTGATGCTCGTTCCCGGTGCACCGGGAGGGCAGCGCGGGCAGCCGGTGCGGGGATGAGCCGGGCGCACGGCGGAGCACCGGGGGAGGCTCGGTGCGCGCTGGGGGGGTGCGGGTCCGTCAGCCCCGGGGCTGCGGCACTTACCGGGGTCGAAGTGGGAGCTGAAGGCGAGGCTGGGGCTGAGGAAGGCGGCCGCCATGGCAGCGGCGGCGGCGGGGAAGCGGCCCATGGCGCGGCGGCGGCGGGAGCCCCACGGCCGNGCCGCAGCCCCGGGACCGCACCGGGACCCGCGTCCTCCCCCCCGGGATGCGCCGCCGCCGCCCCCGCGCGGTCCCGCCGGGATGGATGGGGTCCATAGGGGCCCCCCGGACCGGGACGGGACCCCCGAGGGGCAGCCACCCCCCAGAGTGGGGACGGGATCCCCCGGGAGCGGGGCTGGGATCCCCCAAGTAAGGAACTGCTCCGGCTTTGACCCATCCCGGGCACCGCCGGCTTCCCGCGGGCAGGGATGGGGCCAGGGATGGGAAACAGGGACAGGATGGGCAGCTCTGCCCCCAGCCAGCCCCTCAACCTGCCACCAGCCCCCCTCACACGCACATCCTGCACCCCATCTCTGCCCCTGTGGCCCAGCACAGCCTCACCCTGCAGCCCCCCAGTCCCATCCTGAGGGGGAGCAGAGGCCCCCAGCAGCCCCAGCCAGGCCCGAGGTGTGGGGTCCCCCTTGGGCTGGGGGGCTGCCCCATGTGGAGCCGTGGCTTGGCCTTGTCTGCTCGACGCCACAGCCCTGGCACATGGGAGTGTGCCCTCCAAACACGGGGTGCTCCAAAACCCAACAGTCCCAATTCCTTGGCAGGGAATATCCCACACACCCCGGCAGCTTCCAGCCAGACCCTGGCAAAGCTGTGGGTGCCACTGTCACCGAGCCCACCTGGGAACCAGGCTGGACTTTCCTTCAGGGTCACGGCAGGACCGTCCTGTCCCATCCTGTCCCATCCCATTCCAGGGAACCCCCTTGTCCCACCCCAGCTCTGAGCACGGGGCTCGCACATCCCCACTGCCAGTTTGAATATTTAAAGCCAAATTTTGCGTACACGATTAATTTTTTACAAGCCTTCAAGCCTGCACAGAACAGCACCACGCTGCACATGTCACGTCGCCACAAATAGATACAGGCCTGGAAAAATTACCGGCTGCTGGGAGAATAAACACGTTGGAGCCAGTTTCTCCCTTCTCCCTTGCCTCCGCATTTCTCCCTGGAGCAGTTCTGTCCCACAGGACCCCCCAGTCCCTCTGCCAGGGGGAGCAGGTGACTGCTGGTGCCCCATCACTCATTTTGGAGACCCCCGGCTGGGGTGCAGCTCACGAGCACCCCATTGCTCCCATTGTGCTCTGCTCCACTTGGTGCCTGGTCCTTTCTGGATGTGCAAGCGGCCATGATCGACATATGGGACACCCTGAGCTCCTCCATGAGCCTTCCTGGGCCTCAGAGCATCCAGAAGGAGGGTCTGTCACAGTCACCCAAACCCACCACCTGCACTGTGCCCCCTGCCACTTGTCCTGCTTCCCACCAGATTTCCAACGTGGCTGTAAAAAGGAAAAATCTCAAAGGAGAATCGATGGCCAAAGCCCCAAGGAGCCCCTCAGGTGCAGCCCTGAGGTCGGGGCTGTGGCAGCGCTGGTCCAGCCCCGGCAGAGGCACAGGGTGGCACCGGTCCCCTGTCATCCCCTCCCGGCCGGGGCAGTGCCGCTGCCGCCGCCCCAATTAGCAGGGGAGATTACAGATCCTTCCCAAGGGGAGATTACCCTGCTCGGATCCTGCCACTCGCTCCGGCTTCTCGGCTGATTTGTCTGGGGCTGGAGCTAATCCCCTCCCGGGCAGACACCAGATTGAGCCGCGATTCCCGTGCGGCGGCTGCCAAAAGTCCCCGATGCTCCTCCTGACCTCCTTCCCGGCCCCGCGGCACGCAGCGGGCTCCGCTCATCCCCCTAATCCCGGGGCAGCCGGGGGGAGAGGGGCTCGCTCCTTCACTGGGGATCTTTGGCAGAGCCCGCACGGTCGCCGCCAGCCCGGCTGAGCGCCCGTCGTGCCACGGCTCGGCAGGGACAGGACAGGGACAGGGACACGCTCCTGCCACGCCGTCCCGCGGGACCCCCGGGATGCGGGCGGGGGGCGCAGGCACGGGCAGCCAGCCGGTGAAAATCCGCATCCCCGTTATGCAACGGCGCTGATGTATTCATGCCTGAACCGGGCACTGGCCTAGAAATTAGCCCGGGCGATGCCGGGGAGGGGCCGGGAAGATGCCGGAGACTCGGGGAGCGGCGGGAGCCGGGCCGGGCCCACCCCTGGGACCGCGGGTGGGTGTTCAGCCCACAGCACCGATGCCGCACGGGGCTCGGGGACACCTGATCCCCTGGCCGGAGACTGAGCCCCCTTCTCCCACGCCAGATCTCCCAGAGCCGGGGGCAGGAGCCGCTGGGGTGACCGACGTGGAGGCTGTGCAGGGCGGGGGTCGGAAGCGGCGCTCAGGAAACTCCTCGGAAAAACAGCAAGAGCCGAACAAACGCCGTGCCCGGCCTTTCCCGGCTCACCAGGATGAGCTCCCCAGCCTGGCACAGCGGGGAGAGGGGAACAGAGAGCGGCACGGCCACGGCTGCGCTGTGCAGGACCCATCCGCTCTCTGTGTCCCTGCCCCGGAGCTGGAGGAGCGGGTCGTGCCGCACAACGCCCAGATGGAGTGCCAAAGCACGGGCAGGGATCTGGGCCATCCATGGGCTCACACCGGCCACGGGAGCTGCAGCCAGGAGCCCACGCTGGCACAAACGCCAGCGTCGGGAAGTGGCCGAGCCCCTGCGCAGCTTCCTGGGGTGACAAAGGGTCCCTCTGCAGCTCCATGGGACCGCGGGGGCTCTGGCAGTGCTGCCATGGGGCACGGGGAGGCTCCAGCCGAGCGCAGGGACGAGCAGGACGGATGGGAAACACCAGAGACTCTGCTGAGAAAACATCTGCGGGCCCGGGGGAGGGACCAGAGCGGCGGCACGCTCCCGGAGAGTGCAAACAGAGAGGAAACAGATGCCACCGGCCCAGCCCAGGCATTTCCCGGTCCTGTCACGGGGTGTTGAGGAATCTGCAGGTAGCAGAGGCTGTGGAATCACATCCTGCCCTGGATCCTACTGGATATTTCAGTTTAGAACAGGAAGCAGGGGTGCTGGGCACCCTCAGAGCAAAGGAAGGGTCTTTGGGATGCAGGAACGGGGTTGGGAAGGTGGGAGTGGGCAGAGACTTCGAGAAGGAGTCACTTGTGCCTTGGCACTGATGTGCACAAGTACAGAAAACAGCTGTTAGAAACCAGCAGAGATTTATTATCAGAACAAAACTGCCAAACATCTGAAGGCCACCAAGTGTCCCAGCACGGCCATGGCATTGGGACCAGGCTGTGGAGAACAAAACAAGAGGGAGGGGAGAGGCTGAGCCCAGCCCCAGCCCCGCTCCCTGCCCAGCAGGACGGTCACTCCATGGCCAGCTGCCGCTGCTGCTCCAGCAGGGATTCCAGGAGGTTGGCTCTCTGCACAGCTGCCTGCCACGGAGCACAGGGGAGACAGAGCTCACAGTGCCCAGCCCAGCCACAGCCACAGGCAGGGCAAGGCAGGGAGCCCTCACTCACCTCGTACTGCTTCCGCAGGCTGCTCATGCTCTCCTCCTTCCTCAGCACCGCTGCCTTCACCCTGACATGGACACGGGGGCTGAGCCAAACAGTGCCAAACACAGGGCCGGGCCCTGCCCCGGGGAGGGATTTCAGCCCCAGGAGCTCAGCCCCCCTCCCCCAGCCAAAGCTGGGCTCCAGGTGTCATCACACACACTGGCAGCACCTTTATTCCATGGGTGGGTGCTGTGTAGTGTGGACTGACATCTACAGGAACAAAGGGACATTAGCTTCCTAAGGCTTAATTATCATTTTGGGGATGTCCCAGCTGCCCTCAGCCTCTGTGGCTGTGCCCTGACCCTGGGCTCTGCTCCTCTGGAGAAGAAGATCACGTGGCTGCAGTCACAGGTATCATGTGTGAGCCACAGAGAGCCCCCAGGAGGTGACAGTGATCCTGGCCAGGGCTCCTGCCAGGGAGGAATGCACACACAGTTGTGCTCCACTGGCCTCTCCTGGCATTCATGTCTTCCATGCAGGCACAGGAGCAGCCCTGGGGACAGGATGGCACAGAGCAGGATGGCACCCAGCAGTGACAAGGGACAGAGGATTCAGGGTGGCTGAGCAGCAGCCAGCTTGGGCAAGACTCCTGTGCCTGGTTTACCTGGACAGGGCTGGAAGCCATTCTCAAGGATGCAGCACTGAGCTCCTGCACCACACCTGGGCTCTCTCACCTCCTGTGCACCTCCTCCAGCTCCCGGTCCTTCTCCTGCACCAGCCTGTCCAGCTCCAGGTGCTGCCGTGCTCTCAGCTCTGCCATCTCTGCCTTCAGCCGCGCGTTCTCCTCCTCTGTCCCCACCAGCCTGTCTGCAAATTCCTGCCAGATCACCTCAGTCAGGCCTCTGTGCCCCTGGCACAGCCGGGCACAGGCCAGGCAGGACCCTGGCTCTTCTCCTTGCTCACCTTCCGGATCTCCTCCACCTGCTGCTCCTTGTGCTTCAGCAGGCCCTGCAGCCGGATGCTGTCCCCCTCCAGCTCGGCCAGCCGCCCCTTGAGCTCATTGCAGCGCTCCTGCAGCTTCCGCTCCGACCGCTCCAGCTCCTGCAGCTCCACCTCGTACTTGTCTCGGATCCTCTTGATCCTAAGGGCAGGAAGGACAGGCAGCCTGGCTCATCCCGCTGCTGCCTGGCTCATCCCAGCCCCAGTCCTGTGCAGGAGGGACCAGGGCACAGCAGCAAGGACAGAGCTGCCCCCCAAGAGATTCAGGGCTGTTTCCTCAGGTGAGATGTAAACTTTGTCCCTGTGAGCTGCTCCTGCCTGCACTAACACTGCTCCAGAGCTCACTGGAGAGATGCCCAGGGGACAGGGAAAGGGGACCAGCCCCTAGAGGACCTGGGACCTCCCTGCTTTCCCCCTCACCTGTTCTCTGCTGCCCTCTCACACTCCTCCTTGGCCAAGGATGTGTCGGCCTCCAGGCGCCGGATCACCAGCTCAATCTCTTTGTCCCTCTCCTTCCTCATCTCCTCCCGCAGCTCCCGCTCCCGAGACAGCAGCCAGGCTTCCTGGAATGGAGACAGCAAATGTGGCCTCAAATTCCTCTCAGAGCCTATGGGTGGCACCTTTGGAGGACAACTCTTGCCATTACCTCCTTCTTCACATAGTTGGCCTCCCAGGCCTGCTTCTCCAGCTCCAGCTGGTCCTTCAGCACCTTCAGTTCTGCCTGTGAGGAGAAGAAAACATCAGCTCAGCCCAGGACCTTTCCTGTGCTGGCTGGGAGCAGCTGCTGGGGCTGCCCCTGTGGGGTCTGAGGCTCGGTGCTGCCAGCACCCAAAGGGCTGGAAGTGAAGGGAAACCAGACCTGGTGCTGCCTCTCCTGCTCCTCCTTCTCCTTGGCGTGCTTGTCCCGCAGTGCCCGGGTGAGGGCTGAGCTGTTGGCCTCCAGCTGCCGCCGCAGCTCCTCTGCCTCTGCTTGCTGCCTGCACAGACACAGCTCCCAAAATCCACACCAGCCCCTCTTCCCACAGGAGTCTGGCCCCACGGCCCCATGGCTGCCCCCAGCCCCAGGCCCCCAGCCTGCTCACCTGGCTGCTTGCTGGCTCAGCCTCTCCTTCTCCTCAGCCACCTCGGCATAGAGCCGGCGCCGCTGCAGCTCCAGTGCCTGCTCCTCCTGCTCCAGCTGCTGCTCACACCTGTGGGACACAGACACTCCAGGGATGTGCCTTTGAGCACTCAGCCTCTTCCACCTTGCCCTTCACAATGCCAGAGGATGCTCCCAGCTCAGCAGCATCGCCCACCTGAGGCCGGTGGAGAGAAAAAGGGCTGCTCCCTGTGGAGCTGCAAATATTGAGAACCCACCAGCAGTGCTGGGCAGCACCCCAGAGCTGTGAGCCCCAAACTGGCACTGAGCCTGCAGTGACACACCTCTGCCGGGCTCGCTCCCGCTCTCGCTGGCTCTGCTCCTCCTTCTCCCTCTCCAGCAGCCCCCGCAGCTCCTGCGCCTGCCGCCCATAGCGCTGCGCCGCCCGCTCGTCCGACTGCAGCAGCTCGGCCTCGTGCAGCAGCTTCAGCTGCCTGATGTCCTCACGGTGCTTGGCCAAGAGCTTCTGGATCTCCGGCTCCAGCCCTGGGAGAGTGGGAAGGACGGGAATGCCTCGGCCTGCATCTCACCCCGGTGCCCTCACCCAGCTCAAAGGGGCTTGTGAGGAGGGGGGATGAGCACAGAGGGGTTTTCTTGTCCTCTGGCATCTGCTCCACCAGAAACAGGGAGCAAATGCTGCCCACACCAAGGAGCTCTTCCCAATCTCTCCTGGAGCACGCTGGCACTGTCCCTGGCTGAGGGAACCTGCTCGTACCTTTCACTGTGATTTCTTTGATCTTTTTGGTTTTCTCCTCAATCCACTTCTCCCGCCGGACTTTCTCAGTTGCGCTCATGAGTTCCTTCAGTTTCTTAATCTCCTGTTTGGAAGCAAATGGGGAAACCTCAGAGAAGCAGGGAGAGAAAAGGCCTGGGAGCCAGGCTGTTGGGAAGGAAGCTGTGGAGCTGCACACGGATACATGCACAGCCCTGGCCAGGTGTGTTCCTCCAGCCCAGAGAAGTGGCCACACATTCTCCCAGTGCCTTCTCCTCTATCCCCTTGGGAAAGTGCTCGCTGCCAAGAAATGAGAGCACCGATGGACAGGGAAGGGGAACTGGGAGGTTCCCTGCATGCAGGGCAGCCCATCTGCCCTGTGTGACAGTGCTTTCCTCTCCAGCCTTCCCTCTCCCTGCCATGGAAAACCCTCTGGCAGGGGCTGGAGCAGGCCCAGAGCAGGTCAGGGCAAGAGAGCAGAGGGCAAGGCACAAAAGAGAGCAAAGACCACATTTACCTCACAAAAGGGGCCCAAAGTGCGCCAGACCTGGGGAGAAAGAAAGGAGGGGATGGAGAGAGAAGGGGAATGGTGGGAGAGAGGAAAATCCACACAGCCATGTCTGTGAGAGCCACGGGCAGGGCAGAGCTGGGCAGAGTCCATGGGGGAGAGGGGAGATAGCACAAGGGACAAGCCAAGGGACTGGCCAGGAGCCTGTGTGGTTGGAGCCTGCTCTGGAGACCAAGGGACCCCCACAGTCTGGCCAGGCATGAGCTAAGCTCCAAGGTCAAGGACAAGCAGGGACTGGGATGGCAGAGTTGATGAGCCCAGTGGTGCTGCCTTCCTGCCAGGCCTGGCACAGGGCAGGAGAAGCAAAATGGCATTGGGTTTGTGCCAGCACCACACCCTGGTCACCCCCAGCCTGGGACAGCTCTGCCTTCAGAGGGATCATGGAATCACAGAATAATTTGGATTGGAAGGGACTTTAATGCTCATCCAGGTCCAAACCCTGCCATGGGCAGGGACAGCTTCCATTATCTCAGGTTGCTCCAAGCCCTGTTCAGCCTGGTCTTGGACACTTCCAGGGATGGGGCAGCCACAACTTGTCTGGACACCCTGTGTGGGAAGGGTCTCTCCAAGCAGAGCCTGGGAGCTTACACTGTCCCTTGGTCAGTGCCATGCTCCTGGCCCTCGGCAGCAGAGGACAAGAGCCTTCTGGGGAGCCAGGACAAAGCTCTGTGGTGACAGAGACTTTATGTGCACAGGGAAGAGCTCCTTGGAGTGTCCAGGTCCCACTGAGGTGACAGAGACTGTATTGCCCCAGGCAGAGGCCCCATTTGAGCAAAACAGCAAGCATGTGTCCCCCCACATTCCCTGTCCCCTCACCAACTCATGCTGCTCCTGCATCTGGGCAATCTTCTGGCCATACTTCTGGTCCACTTGTTTCAGCTCTGCCACCACGGCCTCACACTTCTCACTCAGCACCTTCTTGTCATCGAGGAGCTGGGCAGGGCGAGGAGCCAGCATCAGGCAGGAGCAGCCAGCTCAGCCTCTGCCCTCAGGAGCTGGGATGAGGGATTACCTGGTCAATGAAGGCCAGGTGCCTCTGGATAGCTGCCTCATACTGCTCCCTCTGCAGCCTGAGCTGGTGGCTGAGCTCCTTCTCGGTCTGTTTGACATGTCGCTCGGTCAGTTCCCGCTGCTGAGTCTGTGGGGAGCAGGGGTCCAACAGCCATGACACGGAAATCACCACCAGGCCAGGAAAACAGAGCTAAAGCAAAGCCCTGGTGCTCACATCTCCCACCCCTGTCAGCAGGAACACCCAGCCCCCCAGGACAGAGGAGAAGGGAGTTCAGCCCAGGCCCCAACCAGATGATCTTTAAGGTCCCCTCCAACCCAAACAATTCCATGATTCTGTAAAACCAAGGGATAGTCCTGATCATGTGCTTCATAGCCCCAAGAACCACATGTGAAGCTGACACACCAGAGCAGTCTGCAGCAGGCTGATGGCTCTCTTCTTCTCTTCCACTTCCAGCTTCAGCCTCATCATGGAGTTTGTCACCTCCGTGGCAACAGCCGACACCTGCTCCACGTGAGCCAGCTCCTCTTCCAAAAGGAAGCCCTGCCACAGCAGAAAAAACGTGATGAAAAGGTGGTGGAACCACCTGGAGTGAGGACAGGGAGACAGGGGATGATTCCCACCAGGAATGGATTCCCACACCACAGAGGGACTCACCTCCCGCTGCGTGGCTGAGGCAGCAGACCTGGGCCTCTCCTGCTCTGACTTCTCCATCTCATCCAAGAAACTGATGATGCTTTGGAGCTTGGCCTCTGAGAGCAGAGCCCCATCCTCAGGGACCCCTGGTGGGTGGTTCAGCTTCCCAAACTTCTCCAAGTTATCAGCAGTCAGGGAGTTGGAGCTGGGCTCCTGCTGGAATTCACCATGGTGAATGAGGGGGGGAAGGCTCAGGAGGAGAGGTGCTGGCTTTTCTCCATCACTGCACCCCAGTAACCAGCCTGATCCTCTGGGATAAACCCTGTCCCACCACCAGCTGTTGCATGGGTTGCTGTTCCTTGCAAATGTCCAAGCCCTCAATGCACCAAACAATTCCTCTACCACCTCCAAACTCCTCCATCTCCTCCTCTAAACTCCTCCATCACCCACTCCAAGCTCCTCCACCACCTTCTCTGGCAGTGCCCAGCTGTTTCTCACCAGGCAGCCATCACTGTCCAAGGATGGACACAGCAGTCTCATCCCCAGCTCACCCTGTCCATCCAGGCATATCTGTCCTTCTTGAGGAGCTTGGGTGGGGGCAGCAGCTCTGGCTCCTCCTCCAGCAGCCGGAGTGTGTCCAGCAGCTCATTGAGCGTGACCTTGGATGGAGCCCTGCTGCCAGCAGTCACTGCTGTCTCCAGGTCCTCATTAGCTGTCTCCCTGGTGCTCACATCCTAAGGGAGAAGATGAGAGAATGAGTTTTCTGGGTCTCCTCAGAAGCCAGCAAAGGCTCTGATGTCACCCTGGCAGAGCAGGACCCCCAGGATGCACAGCCAGACTCACCTGCAGTTTGTCCTCTGCCCCAGGGTCCTGTGAGGGCACAGAACCAAGAGCTCCCAGGCTGCTTCCTTCAGGCTCCCCGGCTGCCAGGGGAGAATTGGCCTCTGCAGGAACCAGACTGTTCTCAGGCACTCACCATAGCCAGCCCCTGGGAAGCAGCTCCTCAGAGCAAACAGCTCCTTGACCCCTCCTTCCCTTCGCTCCCAAAGCTCTGGGGACACGCCAGAGGGACTCACCGGCGTTGTTGGCTTTGGTGAGGCTGCCAGCAGGGCTGACATTCCTGGCTGAGGCAGGTTTGGCACCAGGCTTCTTCTTGGGCACCCTCCTGCTCTCCTTCACCAGCACCAGCTCTTCTGGTGAGCATTTCATCTCCGAGGCCTTTTGGGCCCTTTTCTGTTGCAGCTCCTGTGGGGACAGAGGAGCCATTGATGTCCTGAAGTTTTGGGAAGACACAAGCCTGTGTTTGCAAGGCTGTGGCAGCGTTTTTGCATCCTCCAGCTGCTCCCCCAACCCCTCCCAGATGGAATATTATTCCAATTAGGGCAAAGAAAATTTGGGGTTTTAAACATCCCCAGCTTTACTGCCAACTCCTGCAGCCTGTGCCAACCCCATCTGCACCACCAGCTGCAAGAGCAGGGTGAAAATGGATGTGTTGCTTCCTGCCAAGGGACATGGAGCGGTACTCAGCCCCCTCTGGAGGGACTCTGCTCCTGAGGAGGATCCCATTCCCATGCACATCCTTGGCCATTCCACAGAGCTTGGAGTCTCCCTGTCTCAACATGGTCACCATTTTCCTGAGAACGACACAGAAACCAGCAGTGTCTTCACAAGCTCAGAAGGAGCTGCCAAGGCTTGGCAGGAGCACAGCAGGAAACCGCTCCGTGGCATCTCCATCTCCGGAGGGAGCACTCCATTTCCAAGGCTGGCTCTGATCCTGCCCCGTGCCAAGGCTCTGGAGATGCAGAGAGGCCTCTGCTGCCTCGCTGGATGATGCCAACAAATGGTGTCACACAGGCCTGGCCCTACCTGGATGGCAGCGTGCCGGGCCAGGCGTGCCTTCTCCTCTCGGATCTTTCGGCGTTCCTCGTCCTTCCTCTCTTGCAAATCCAGGATATTCCCCTCCTCCATCCGCTGCTGCCTTTCCTTCCAGAGAGGAGAGTCAAAAATGTTACTGAGAGTTCTCCAGCACCCAGCACTGAGAAGTGTGAGGGGCAGCCACACCTGGGTCACCCAAATGCAGGCTTTCCATCCTCCCCTCTGTGCAGGTGAAGAGCCCTTGGCACAGCTCCACCTTGGAGCAGCTCATTTTCTTCAGATCCTCAATGCAATTATTATTATTATTATTAGTATTATTATTATTATTATATCATCATCTGGGTCTGCAACCATCGAGGAGACAAGGCTTAAAAATAGACTCACACGCAAGAGCAACGGAGCTTTTCATTACCGGGATAAATAATTGAACACAAGGAAACACAAATAGCTGTGAAACCTCGAAACCTCGTCACTCGGAGGCACCACCTCATTAGGGATTCATTAGATAAGCTGAGATGGGCATCCCTCCTCTGGCCACCAGTGTGGCTCTGACAATGGCAGTTCAGGGAGACTCGTGCTGCTACTGCCAATGTCTGATTGCTCCCAGCCAGGGTGTGGTGCTGAGCCTTTGGGCCTCAGCTGCTGCTGGAACCCAACCCAGGCTAATTCCTGGACCCAGCCAGCACAGCTCTGAGGGAACAGGACCCTCCCCAGCTCTCTGGACCATGTGGGGATAGTTGGATGCAAAACCAGAGCCCCCTCAACTCTCACAGCCCAGGTCTGCGGACTAAAGGGACCCCAACTGCATGGCCAGTGGGACACGGGTGTCAGGTGGCCTGGGCTACAGAGCAGGGGACAGGACCAACCTCCCTCTTGGCAGCCATCAGGCGCCCCAGAGCCGCAGCTGCCATCCTGTGCCGCTGCGAGTGGCGCCGGTACCAGCGCTGGATGGTGACAGCAGCCAGGTTCACCTGCTGGATGAACCTGTGGGCACAGGGAGGGAAGGAGGGTCAGCACACCACAGACAGCTTCCCCACAGCACCAGGACCTGCAGGTGCACTAAGAGTGGCCTTTCCTCAGTGTGAAATCCCACAGGACAAGAACGAGCTGCCCTGGAGCTCCTCACACCTCCTGGCATCGCCCTCCTGCCCCTCCCCTCACCTCTCGGCCTCCTCCTCGGTCACCTCCCTCCTCCGGGGAACACTGCTGCTGCTGCTGCTGCTGCTGCTGCTGCTGCTGTTGTTGTTGCGGGTCATGATGTTGTTGCTGGAGAAATTCTTCTGAGACTTCACAAAGCTGCTGCTGCCTTCCCCGTCCTCGTTCGAGGTCGCTTTGACCACATTGCTGGGACAGAAGATGAAGCCACTCAGCCCTATCCTGCGCCACACACAACCCTGGGGCCAGCCCAGCTGCAGAGCCAGGACACCCCCCACACTCACTTGAGGGAACTGGGAGCCTGGTTGGAGCTCTTGGGAGCAGGGCCCTTCTCAGCAGTGGAGTAGTTGTTGTGCACCATGGTGGTGACGCAGTTGCCCATTGCGCCCTTGTTGCTCCTTGTGTGGAGAGAACAGGAGCATCAGAAACAGCACCTTCCCCTCTCTGGGTGTTTTCTCCATGCAGTTCTGCCCACTCCCCCCCCTCAGGACCCTCTGTCCTACCTGTTGTTTGCAGTGAAGTTGGCAGCCAGGAGCACCGTGGCTTCCTTCCTCCTCATGCCCACGGGCAGCTCGAGGCCATGAGAGCCAGAGGGGCCCGGGAATGCACGGGGCTGGTCATCCTGCCATGGAGACAGCAGGGATAAGGGCACCAAACCCACCTCCTCAAACACCAGCAGGAGCACAGAGCCGACCTGGCCCGCCCACTCCCAGAGCCTGCCGTCCTCACCAAGATATTCCACGTGGTTTTCTTTTCCGGGGAGGTTTTGCTCAGAGTTGCCAGTTTCTTCCCTCCTCCTGGATCGCCCTCAAAGAAGGCCAGGAAGTCTGCTGTCTGCTCCGAGCTTTATCCAGACCCAGGGAAGGCGTAGAGGAGAGAACAGGGGTTCTGGGATAACTCACAGCCACAGGACACACTCTGGCTATGCAGGGCATTTGGACACTCCAGTGTGACACAGAGGAGAAAGGGGCTGGAGAATCGTTACATGGCCACAAAATCCACAAATGACTCGTTTTTACACAAATGGTAAAACTGTGGTGGTGTGTGGTGATAGGGATGGGCATAGACCAACAGGAGAATGGAAAATCCCAACTCAGAGGGCACTGGGAACAGAGAACTTTTGTCTCCTCACACAGCCCAGTTATGGCCTGGAGGGTCCATGAGGGCTGTTGGAATCAAATGGAATGTTTTTTGTCACAGCCACAGAAATACACTCCCTTTCCCCAAATAGAAATTCTTCCCTGTAATGGTAGTGAGGCCTTGGCACAGGTTGCTCACAGAAGCTGGGCATTACTCTGACAGAGAAGTCAGGCCGTTCTGTGATCCTATGAAACCCTAAACAGGGGACTTCCTCTTCAAAAAAATAACCAAAGCACCAGGCCTTGGTTTTCCATGACCAGGTTTTAACTCCTGATGTGCATGACAGAGCTCAGGGTATTTTGGAAAGGCTCCTGTTCCCACACAGGAACAGGACAGGTTGGACACACGGGTGGGGTGTCCCCCAGTGCCACCCACAGGACAGATGGACAGTGTGTGGCTGGAGCTGTACCTGTGTGAGCTGTTCACCCGCTGGTTCACCTGGGTGGTGCTGTTGGACCTGCGCAGGTTGTTCATGGCCCGGGATCCCGCATCTTCCTGTGGAGAGCAGCAATAAATCCAACAGCCACGTTCAGGAGGAGCACAGGCAGGCTCCCCCAACCCTCTCACCCAGTGGGACACGGAGTTCCCACCACCCCAGGGCTGCCAAGCTCTTCTTGAGGCAGCGGGCAATGACACCTCAGTCGGGCACTGCTGAGCCAGCAGGAACACGTTCCTTAGCACAAGCTCCAGGGAACAAGGGCGTGGGAATGCTGCCAAGGGATTACTCAGCATGGAGCACAGACTGTCTGCTGGATCCTGATGGAACCCAGCAAGCACCTGGGGCTCACTCCCTCTGTGGAACCCCCACTCAGGAGCCCCCAGTGTGGCTGGAACAGGAGCAGGCTGGGCCTGACATCCCAGCAGGGAAATCGGGAGTTTCCCGGTGGAAATTGGTGCAGGGAGGTGAAGGGCAAGATGGGAAAAGATGGAATCCTGATGCTCCTTATTTCTGCACCGAGCAGAGAGCCACCAGCAGTGATCACTGAGGGCAGTGCTAGAACAAAGCCGAGCTGGTGCTGGGGGAACCACAGCAAGAGGGACATGGGCATGCCTGGAGCCATCCCATATGCCAGGCATGTGCTCCTTGCCCTAGCACAGAAGAGGGAAGGACAGGGGCTCACCGGGGCATTCCTCTTGGCTTTGCTGTCGGCAGCCACGGACACGGAGCGTGCCATGAGCTTGGCAGGAGAGGCGCTGCCGGGGCGCCGTGACACCGGCGCTGGGAGCCCCGTCAGGATCAGGTCTGCGACATCAGAGCCCTGGACAGAGCAGCAGCTCCGGGTGCTCTTCATGATGGAGCAGGAGGAAGGAGCCCTGGAAGCACAGCACAGAGAGGGGGCAAGGCATGGAGCATCCAGCCTCAGAACCAGGTGTTCCTGCAAACAGCAGCACACAGCTGGAACTGCTGCCCAACAAGACAAAACACCTTCCTCCAATTTGCCACGTGGAAAATAACCCAAGCACAGCCCAGGTGAACTCCCCACTGCTTTCACCCAATCCTATAGCTGTCCATGAGCTGCTGTCACATCTATGGGATTCCAGCAGAGGACTAAAGGGAGGGAAAAGCCCTGCTCCCCATCCCAGGCTCCTTCACTCCACACAGCCCATGGCTGCCAGAGGATCACACGGGCCCAGAACGGCCCATCTGTGCAGGATGGAGGTTCAGCTCACTCCACAACCCACATCAGGCTGGGATGCTGAAGAACCACCTGAGCAGCTCCCAAGGGATCCTCTCCTGCCAAGCTCCTGATCCCTGCCAAGAGTTTGTTCAGAAATGTCTGTGCCCTCTTAGGGGGCACAGGAAAAGCTGGGCCCCCTCCCAGCACATTCCCACCTTTCCCCCTCTGCATTCTCCCAGCCCTAGTGCTGATCCACGAAAAGACCAGATCACTTTATTTCTTTACATTTATTACCCACACTGTCCCTAAACTCTCTCCCCTGGCAGCCCTGGCTTCCCCTCTCAGGGCTCCACCACAGCCCTTGGCAATGCCTCTGGCTCCACAGCCTGGGAAAACAAACAGCTCTCATGGAAACCACCGGGCTCAGGGCAGGAACACAGGCTTATGAGCCCAGGCCCAGCACAGTACCCTGAGCCCCAGCCCCTCAAATCCCTGAAGCTCAGACTCCCTAGCTTTGAAGCCCCAGGCGCCCCATGGTCCCAAGCTCCCAAATCCCCGAGTCCCTCAGGATCACCCAGCTCCCACACCTATTCCTCTAAACCCCCAAAACCCAGACCCCCCAAATTCCCCCACTCCCAAGGCCCAGGACCCCAGCCATAGGTCCAAGCTCCCAGTTCCCAGCTGGCCCCAGGACCTCCCAGGACATCCATCCCCGGGCCACAAGCCCCCCAAGTCCCAGACCCCCACCAAGAGCCACAAGGTACCCAACTCCAATCCCCCATAACCCAGACCCCTCCACAGGACCCCCAGAAAACCCAGTCCCAAGCCTCCCATCACCCCAGCCCATATCCCCAGACCCCTCCAGGACCCCCCAATTCCCAATCCCCACAGATCCCCCAGCCCAGACCCCAAACCCTCCAAGCCTCCTCCAAGCCCTCAGACCCCAACCCCTCACGACCACGGTAATGAGCCCCACGCACCCACACGAGGGTGAGATGCCGAAAGCGAGGCCCTGACCCTGTCCCCGCTGCCCCTGGAACTCCCTTGGCTCCCCTGGACCCCCCTCAGCCGCCATTAAACGCCCCCATCCCC
>VWZS01002884.1:194112-231060 GCA_013397075.1 Rhabdornis inornatus
AGGCCCCCGCCCGTCCCCGGCTCAGGAAACTCAGCCGGTCCCGCAGCGGCACCGCCATGACACTGCCGGCACCGGCCCTGCCCGGTCCCTCGCGGCGTCACGGAACCGCCCCCCGGAAGTTATTTTACACCAATGAGAGTCCGAAGCTCTGCCGTTAAACCAATCAGCGGTGACAGAGGGAGGGGCTCCAGGCGGAAGGGCCCCATGAAGTTGACGCCTGAAGGAGGCGGGAAGCAAACAACAGGCATTTCCGCCAATCACAGCCGCCCGCGCCGAATAACCAATCAGAAGGGGCGCGGTTCGGGGCGGTACCACCCAATAGCAGAGCGCGCTGTGTGACGAGCGGGGCGGGCAGCCAATGGCGGCCGCCCGGGAATGGCGGCGCCCGTGCGCTGAGGCGATGTCGGGGCGCGGAGTGTGGCTGCGGGCGCGGGCGCGGCTGCGGCGCTTCCCGGCGGCGCTGGCGGCCTGCGGGGACCAGGTGGGGCCGGGGGTACAGGGGGGCGGCTCCGGGATGGGCGGGTCCCGGTAGCCCCCGCTCCCGTCCCGTGTGATTCCCGCAGGCCGCGGCCTACGGGCGGTGCGTGGCGGCGGCGGCGGCGGGACCGGCGGAGCTGCGGCGGGACGCGTGCCTGGAGGAGTTCCAGGCGCTGCGGGAATGCTTCGCCCGGGCGGTGCGTCTCTGTCCCAGTTCCCGTCCCAGATCCGATCCCGGTGCTGGCGGAGGGAGGCGGCCTCGGCCCGTCCTGACCGTCGCTCTTTGCAGGCAAAGGCGACACCGAAGTGACCCCGGAGCCGCCCCCTCCTGGAGACGCTCGGGGGGAATGAAAGCCTCAAATCCACCGGTTTGTCCTCAAATGACGGAACCCCCCCGGTGCCGGAGCTGCCCACCCGCTCCCCGGCCCGGAGGAGGTGCAGCCTCGGGCTGGGTGAGGGTTACAGATCTATTTTTATTTATTAAAAAAAAACAAAAGAATTCAGATCAGAATGCTTCAGCTTATTTTATTGATGGGCTCAGCCCGCGCTCCGGGCTCTCCCTCTCAGCGTTCCACCAGCCCCGGAGGAGCCGTTCCCAGCGGGACAAGGCAGCTCCCGCCAGCTTCCAGCCCAGCTCGGCGTGCCCACGCCATTCCCAGGAGCAGGAATGTCAGGAGCATCTTTGGTCCCTTCTGTTCACACAGAGAACAAC
This sequence comes from Rhabdornis inornatus, assembly GCA_013397075.1. NCBI lineage: Eukaryota > Metazoa > Chordata > Aves > Passeriformes > Rhabdornithidae > Rhabdornis > Rhabdornis inornatus. The sequence goes on from VWZS01002884.1 coordinate 195,302, forward strand.
AGACAGGCGGGTCTGAGCCCGCAGTACAGGGGATGAAGGAGCCGATCCGGCTCCCTCTCACTTCAGCAAGGCAGGTTGGTGCCACAGCCCGGATCCATCTCCCCAGGATCCAGCAGGGCTGGAGCCGTGCTCCAGAGCCCATCCCTGCCTCTCCGAGCGGCTCCGGGGCTCCCGGCCGTGGTGCTTGTGCTTGACGACAGCGTTAATTGATGGAGAAGCTCGTTGGTTCAGGGGGTTTAAGGCCACAGTGTTCCGGGTGATCTTCCCAAAGGACTCCCGAGGTCGCTTCCCTGTCGCTCTGGGTTGTGACACCCTGGGAGCACCAGGCAGGGACAGTCCCACCCTGTCCCAGCTCTGCGGGGTCCCACTGAACACAGACTCGAGGTCACCAAAGACATTTGGGGATATAAAACCCGCCACAGTGATGAGGTCTGAGGGCTCCAGGCTGGGAATTCTCAGCCAGTCTAGGGAGAGCTTTGGGATTGAATTCTGTACATTTGCAGGTCAGGATGTAAAAACACAAAACCCAAAAAAAAACCCAAGGGATGAATCACTGGATGCTTGAAACAACACAGAGCTCTTGGGGAAGCTCTTCCCTTCCTAACTCACCAAACAAATTTCCAGAGGTGGAGCAGAGACCCGTCTGGATGCAGAACAGGGCGGGGGGAGGGTGGGAAGAGCACCCGGAACACAGGAAGAGGTAGGTGGAGCCCTTGGATCCACCTGGCTCTGCCACGTTTTTTCCCGAACTGCTCACCTCTGGCAGAAGAATCGAGCTCGGTTGGGAAGGGTTGGGGGGAAGTTGCGCTTCTTAATGCACTTTTGAGAGGGAAAGTAGAGCTGGGGAGCACAGAGAGGAGCTCTGTGTGATCCCAGTGTGTGGCCAAGGAATCCCATCCCTGGGAGAGAGGCAGCACAACAGGAGTTGTGCCCGGTTAAGGCAGCGTTTCTACTAAATGAGGTTCCTAAACCACCACTGTGTCCCAAACAAATGAGGCTTTGCTCCCGATCCGGCACTGGAGCATCTCCTGGTCCTCAGCTCACAGCTTCTCTGGGGTAAAGCCCTTCCCAAGGTGTGGATCCCAGGTCCCCTTGGCGCAGCTGGGACAGTGGAGCCCCTTCCTGCTTCTGAGAGGAGTTGGGAGATGGTTGGAGAAGGCAATTTGATATGAATGAGATGCTGGAAAAGGTCCTTGGAGCAGTGGCCTGGCAGGGAGCCGAGGTGGATGGCAGCTCTGGAAGGCAGGGGACAGCAGGAATGTCACTTCCAGTGCCACCATATCCTCGGCTGCCTGCAGGCACACACTGGGGGTGCTGCTGTGGAAGCCCCCGGGGCAGTGCTCAGGGATCCAAGGAGATCCTGTGGATCCAAGCATGCAGCAAAGAGCTGCTGGATTAGATCTCTCCATGCCTGAGCAGCACCGGTGAGCCCAGTGGAGCACAGCCACGGCCATGTCACGGGCTCCTGTCCTGTGTCACCTGCTGGATGTGGCGGCTGTGCCCCAGGTGCTGCGCGCCCTCGGCCACCTGGCTCAGCCGCGTCTCCAGCGCGCTCCGCAGGTCGTTCACCTTCACATCGGGAAGGGGGTTCAGGCCGATCAGGACCCCCCCAGCTCCTGCTGCAGCCGCTTCCTCCTCCCCATCCTCGTCCCCATCCTCCTCCTGGTCGGGAGGCAGCAGGTCCCGTCTCCTGCGCCGCAGGTCCAGGCCCCCCTGCAGCTTCAGGTCCCGGTTGGGTTTGAGGTCCTGCTGTGGATCCCTAGGGGCGGCCGCTCCGTTCTCGGACTTCGGTGCTGGAGCATCCTGAGGGCTGGGTTTCCTGTCGGTGCCATTGGAGGGACCTCCACCCCCACCCCCACGGCCCTGCCGGCCCCGCGGCTCCTCCCGGGGATCCTCCTCCTTCCTGTGCCCGTGGCCAGGCGGGTCCCGCTGCCGCCCACCCGCCCCCTCCCGGGGGTGCTGCTCCCTCACTGCCACATTCCTGTTACTGGAAGAGTCCGGCAGCACTGCCAGGTCCTTGGGCTCCACCTGACTCAGAGTTTTGGCTTTAAGGTCTGTTCCTGAGTCTCTTTCCAAACTCTTTCCTGCTACTCCCTGAACTTTGGCAGCCCCCGGCTGTTCTCTTTGGATGGGAGCTGTAGCTGCTTCCACGGCTTTCAGGAAATTCTTCTTCTGGTGGACATCTCTTCCAACTTTGGCTTCACGTTCTCCTCCCAAATCCTCTGCCAAGGGCTTTTTCTGCAGGTGGTTTCTGGCTGCTGGAACACGCTGGGCATCCCCATGGAGGGGATCCCGGTTCTCCACAGGATTCTTAACAGCTCTGTCATTCTCTTGTAGAGGCACCTTCCGCTCCTTGGGAGGAGCCACAGGAATGTCACGCCTGTGCTCAGCCTCTTCCAGCTTCCCCACGATGTCCCTGTGCTGCTCTTTGGAATCGGGGGGCTGCTGGCCCGGGCGCTGCTCCAGCTGCTCCTTGCTCAGTGGCTTCCCAGCCATGTCCCCCTTGGCTCCCAGGCCCTCGTCCTCCCTGCTCCTGGAGAGGGGCACGGCAGGCTCTGGCTGTGCTTCTGCTGCAGGACAAAACCACATGGAAAAGGCTTTTCTCAGGACATTCCCTTCTCCTGCCACCACACTCTGTGAGACATGAGATGAGGCCACACAGGAGGATGAGCAGAGCTGTGGCTTATCCCTACAGAAATGGCTGTGCAGAGGAACTCAGATCTCTCCCAGCTTGATTTTAGAGATGCTCTGAGCTGTGAGCAGCCTGTGGAGAGGTCCTGCTCCCTGGCCATGTCCTTACCTGGCTTTGGCTTCTCCTCTGCCCCCTCCTCCTGCCGCTGCTGGTGGATCTCCTTGTGCTGCTCCTCGATCACTGCCAGCAGCTTTGCCTGCTGGTCCAGGAGCTGCTTGTGCTGCACCTGCTGCTCCTTGATCACCTGCAGCAGCATGTTGTGGTCCAGCAGTTTTGCTGGTCTTGCTTCTGGAAAAGGGGAAAGAGACAGAGGAAATAAAACCCCTGTGACCCAAAGCCCTGAGAAATTAAAGCCCTCATCAGCTCTGGATGGGCTGCAAGGGCTCTCCTTGGCAGGAAGATCCAACTCCACAAACCCTGCCAGGAGAAAGAGAAGGAAGCTGGAAGAGGACGGGATGAGAGCGAGGGACCTGCACACAAGTCCAAGCTCAGGCTTCAACCCCTCATTGCCAGGCAGAGGTTGGAGGGAGGAGCTCAGCCTGAGGAAGGGCTTTGCAGCTCCAGCTCTGATGCCCCAGGGACAGAGCAGCCAGGGCCTTGAGAGGAAGGAGCTTCCCCTGTAATGTGTTCAGGTGTCCCCATGTGCCCCTGCCCATGCTGCCAAAGCAGTTTCACTCCTGTCTCCCTCTTCCCAGGGCTCTGACACGGGGAACAGCTGGGCCCAGGTGCCAGCTTGTCTGAGGTCCCCAAGCAGCCGTGCCAGGTGTGCCAGATATGGGACAGACACCACCTGATGCTATGCAGGGGCTGTGGCCTCAAAACATCATCCTCCCACAAAGAGGGATCCAGGGAGATCCGGCCCCAGCCCCGCACGCCCTGGGGACGCACTCACCCCCTGCCTTCTCCTGTTTGTCCTCAGTGTTCTGGTTCTCCAGCAGTTCTGCTCTCTCCGGGAGGGGCAGCTCCTGCTTTTCACCTGCAAAGGACCACAGAGCTCTGCTGTCAGTGCAGATGTTCCCTAAAACGCCTCCAATGCCACCCCAGCAGTGTTTGTAGCCAACCCGACGGCTGCGAGGGAAGTAATAAACCCAATATTTAACAATCCCATGCCTGGTGGCAGCGAGCCAGCACTAACTACCTCGGCCAATTAACATGCAAGAACAGCTCTAACTGGCTTTTAGACGGGCACTTGGCAATGTGTTCCCTGTCAAGATCTCCCGGCTCCGTGTCCCCGGTGATTTGGGAGCCGTGCAGGAACAGCACGGCACCTGACATTTTGGCGGGTAGGGAACAACTGTTTGACAGCTTTTGCAGTAGCTGTCAAAGCCACCAGATTCCTCCCTTTCCGCAGCAGCTGCCAGAGGGGCTGTGCACACTCACGTGCTCCACTCGTGGAGTTAAAAGGAAGCACCAGGATAGAGATGGGAATGACCAAATTGTCCCATCCCCAGGGGCATTACAGGCCCAGAAGAGCTGGGCTCTGACGAGCTGCTGTGAAAGGAGCTTACCAGGCTCTGCTTCCTTCTCCATGGGCTTTGCAGCCTCCTCTGCTTTCCTGGGGAGCTGGAGCTGTGGCTTGTCCCGCTCAGCAGCCTCAGCAGTGTCACCATCCAGCACAGCTGCCTGTGCCTTGGCTTCCAGCTTGGCTTCCCCTGGCTCCAGCTCCTTGTAGGGTGGCCTTCCACCCTGCTGCACCGCTGCCTCTGGGACCTTCTCCAGATTTGGGACAGTCTCTTCCCGCTGCTGGTTCTCAGCAACCACTTCCTTCCCTTGTTTTGGGTCCAGTGCCTCCTTCTGGGGCTTCAGCCTGGCTGGCTCCTCCAGCAGACGGTCGTTGGCTCCTCCAGGAGCCACTTTGTTCTCCTCAGATTCCTCCTGCTCCCGCCCCATGTCCACAACCACCTCATCGTGTGGGACTGGGGGCTCATGGCGATGAGCTTCCCCCACGGGCACGGCAATCCCTGGGGGGACGGGCAGGGTCAGAGGCAGCAGGTTCCCAGTTCACCCAGTTCACCCACTACACCCAGCTCCACGCTGCCCTTGTCCAGCCCTGCCTTCTCTCCCTCATCTGGAGGCCACATTCTCAACAAGCCTCCAGAGCATCAAACACTAAATCACCTTCAATCCACCAATACCACCATGGAGGGGGACTGAGGGAAGGGTAGGGAGCAGAGTTCAGGATCTTTATCTCAGAGTCCCACAACACCCATCCCCAGTTCCCAATCCAGCTCCTTTTCCCGGGATCACCTTTACCTTGATCAGGACGGTCCAGCTGCACTTTCTCTTCCAGCTTTCCTCTCTCCTCCTCTCTCTTGGGCACCTGCACAGGCACCTTGATCTGTGGCTGCTCCATCTCCTCCTTCTCCTCAGGCACTTTGGGTTTATCACGGTCATCCTCAGGCTCCTCCACCACCACCGGGTTCTGCTCTGCAAACACAGGATGGGGACAGGGATGGGATCTGGGAATTGCACCCAGCCCAGCCACTGATTTCCCTCCAGCCTTAGCACGGTGGGGCTAGGGGAGCTTTTGTTCTGGGGTCACCTGAGTGTTTTCCCTGTCATGGGTTTTTATGGAGCTGCTGGCAGGGAAGTGTGCAGGGATGGAGCCGGGATGGAGCTGGGATGGAGCCGGGATGGAGCTGGGATGGAGCAGGGATGGAGCTGGGATGGAGCAGGGATGGAGCTGGGATGGAGCAGGGAGCTGCTGCTGCGAGCCAGTGCCACCAGATGGTAGCATCCCCCCGGCTCCCTGTCCCAGACCCCGGCTCCGGGAGAGACCGAGCTGGAATCCAGGCCCGAATCCAGACCCAGATCCCCCGGCACTGGAAGAGACAGAGCTGGGATCCAGCCCCGAACCCCCCGAGCACCAGAACCTGAGCTGTGCTCCAGCCCAGCTCCTGCCCCCCCACTGCTGTTTGCTGTGAAGCGTTTTAAAACCTCCTTTATTTTGATTTTTCCCCCCTTTTAGTGCCCGAGTGTTCCCACAGCCCTTCAGACGCCTCTCGGAGGAGGGGTGGGGAGGTTTCCTTTCCCCGCAGAAGTTTTGAGGTGGGGGATTAGACAGGCATTAATTAGGGGAAACTCCTGAGGGAGACGGGGGAGTTTCCCCCCACCTCGCTCTCAAAGAGACGGAATGCTTTTGGAAGACACATCCCAGTCAAACCAGTCACTGTGTTCAGCACTGGTACGACCAGAGTGTTCCACATGGAATCTTTTGCACATTCCATGGGATGGGAAGGGTCCCTTCCACCCCCAGCATGGCAGAAAACCCACACAGGGAGTGAACTCTTCCTTTGGAGAGCAGTAGAGGAGGAAATCGAATTGTTTCCCAGCAGTGAAGTTGTTCTGCAGATTTTTTTCCATCCAACAAACTCTTAAAAAAAAAATGTATCTTCTGTAACAAAAAAAAATTCCCAACTCTTCCCCCCTTCGACCTCCTCCGTGTGATTTCCTTTGGGGAATTAATTCTATAAACATCTTTCCATTTTCTCCTCCCCCTCCACAGGGCTGGTGCGATTTATTACGAGATGAACTCATGGGAAAGAAGGGATTGCCACAACTTCAGCGTGGGCCTTGCCTGAGCTGGGGAGGGGGGGGAAACAACAAAAATTCACAAAAAATTAAGTACAGACTCCTGGCCCAGAGGGATCTGTGCCAGCAGGACCTTGAGCCTCTCCAGAAACCAGGACTCGAGCCTGGAGCTCCACACCCAGAGGAGGGACGTGCGTGGGGCTGGCCGGCGTTCCACGTTCCTTCGCTTTGGGAATGATGGTGGGAGGGGAAAAGGACTCGGATTTTCTGAGAAATTCAAGTCTAGTACCCAAGGGTCCCCCCTCTCCATTGAGGGACTTCCCAGGGTTCAGCAAGTCAGGGCAGGACACTCCTCCTTTTCAGGAAAAACTGGGCTGCAGGAACCAGTGCCCAGCCCTGGCCAGGGGCCCTGGGAAGCGGGAGGCCGAGGCCGGGGAGGCTGCGGATGTTCCCAGCTCAATCCTGGCCTCCATGCAAGAAATTATTTACTCTATTGGAGGAAAGTTTCTCGTTAATTGGTTCGTGGAGGCGGGAGATGGCTCTGGTCAGAGAGGACCAGAGGATCCAGAGAACCCCAACACAGGCAGGGCTGTTCCCACAGCAGATGGGAACGATGAGCTGAGGCAGCGAGATGATGTTCAAGGGGAAATAAAAAGGAGGGAGGGGGAAATAAAAAGGAAGGGAGGAGGAAATAAGAAGGAAGATGGGGGGAAGCTTTCCTCACCAGCTGGAACTGGAGGAGTTAAACCCAGCAGTTCCCCTGCCCAGAGCAGCAGGTGAACCCCCCGAGGGCCCAGGGCAGCCGGGAGTGTCCCTGGCAGCTTCCATCATAAATCAGGCAGAGGCACGTTCCCCCACTCTACAAACAATGCAGGAAAAGCCCAAAACACAAACAAAACACAAACCCAAAAGTCTCCATGCCGCAATAAGGCCAAGCTGCCTCTAAGCCATCATTTGCTCAGCGGGAGACAAAATTAAGTTCATCATCAGGTCGTGAATTAACCTCTCAGGCTGCTTGGAAATCCATCCAGGGCTCTGGGTGCTTTGCAGGGAAGAGTTTTGCCGGGGCTCTGCCTGTCTTCTTGCCCTCCAGGTCCCTTTGGAGCATCTTCCAGTAACGCTGCTCCTCATCATGTTTTATGAGCGGCCTTGGACTTTACAGGCAAGGCCTGAGAGGCTGTAAAAGCTTTTTGGCTCCCAAGGAGAGGCCGGGGTGTGAGGCAGCACTGAGAGGGTTCGCTCTGACCCTCCGGCTCCCCGGCAGCTCCGTTCACACGAGGGGAAGCCGGGGCGTCCTGCAGCTGATTTGTGTGTGTGCGTGCCTGGGTGTGTTGTGGTTTGGCAACAGCCTCTCCAGGCTGCCATAAAATTTCATGATTAGCAACCTAAAAGCTTCCCTTCTCCCCCCTGCTCCTGGTTCGGATCGTTGCAATGGTCCCAGGCAGGCACTAAATCCCTCCTCACACGCTTTTCCAGCCTCTCGGAGCTGAAATGTGCTGAAATGTGCCTCCACAGCCCCTGCCCTGGGCAGAAGCAGGGGAATGGACCCTGCTGTGCTCACCCCCAATCCAGGGGGAGCCTTAGGGACAGCACAGGGAGCCCTGGGACACACCACCCCCTCCAGGGCATCACCCCAGGGCTGACCAGGGACACGGGGCTCAGGACCTGCTTGTGCCAGTGCAGCTCCAGATCTGCTGAAATTCCTTCGTCGCATGATACGGAGCAAGATCCAGGAGCTGGTGCCAAGGAAAAGAGAGCTGAACAAGCGGGGCAGAGGGCTGGGGGCAAACACTGCCCTCGGATGTGCCCAGAGAAGGGCAGGGCCAGGCCCTCCCTGGGGAGCCCCCGGCCCAGCTGCGCCTCCAGGAGCCCTCCCTCCCCCTGAAACGGGTCCAGATTTCACAAGGTTATGGAATGGCATCCCTGAAATTAGTTCACAGTTGTCTCCTGACGCACCAGCAGTAAAAACCAACCCAAATTACCAGAGGCTGCTGGTTCCTTTTCTGTGTCACAGGCACTATTAAAAGCTCGCTCGCACAAAGCACCAGGGAGAGCCGCGGCGGAGCCAAGCTGTTCCTGCAGCTAAGCAGGATGCAGGAGCCACGTTCCACACATCTCCGGGGCTGCTCCGGCTGGGAATGCCGGCAGGGACCCAGCCTGCCTCGGCCAGGTTGCTTTTGGGGGCAAAGCACACGGATGCAGGGATGGAGGATGCAGGGATGCCACGCACCAAAAACAACCCCAAATTTTGTCCCAGTCCACGTAACACAGCCCACCCCATCCCCCAGGACACCGAGATGGCAGAAGCACAGTGCCTGGCACACCGGGAAAAGGGCTCTTGCACAAGGAGCCTGAATCAGGGCTTTGTTACCCAACATTGCACAATGCCAGGGAGAAGATGAAGCAGCAACGATCAAGTAAGGAGCTGAAAAATATTACAAAATCTTAATCCCCCCCGAGACCCTCGAGGGTGCTTTAAATACGGAGAGAAATTGCCTAATTAGCTTTTTTTTTCCCCGTTTTTTTTTTTTTTAAATGGATAACTGCCTTCCTGAGCTTTCAGAGGCAGCTTAGCAACCTTTTAACAGAGGCGCAGCCGCGGCAGGACCGGGCTGGAGGGGGTTTTATCCCTTTCCCGAAGAGCTGCTGACAGTAAAACCTCCAGCACCACAGGCTGGGGCTGTAATGGGCACTTGGGTGTCGTTAGGAAAAACACGATTGTGAGGCCGCTGGTCAATACGTGTTCACATAAAAGGCCAATGTTCTAATATTCATAATCCCCGGGCCCACGGGGCAGGGCTTTAATGAAAGTCTCTCCAGTTCTGGGCTCCACAACATCAAAGAGGCCAATAAAACTCCTCTCACACGCTGACAGGCGGGAGGCAGGCGGGGAAGGCAGCGCTGGGGGAAAGGCCCTGTGGTTTGCCTTGGATGGGAAAGGGCACGGAGCAAAGCTGTGCCCAGGGAAGGGGCTGAGCACCCTCTGACCCAGAGGCACCCTGTGCCTGGAAGAAGGGGTCTGGAAGAACCCTCCATGCAGGAAAAGGGCTGGGAGCACCACCCTGCAGCCAGGAAAGGAGCCTGGAGCAGCACCCTGCAGCCAGGGAAGGGCACAAGGCACGCTGTGCCCTGGGGAAGGGGCTGAGCACCCAGCAGCAGTGCCCAAGCCCAGGGAGAAGCTGTGGGATCCTGCTGCAGCCCCGAGGGCGGAATTCGGCCCATCCGGAGGGCACCCAGGTGCCGGGGGTGGCCCAGCCCGCATCCTGAGCCCCTGGAAGGACAGGATGCAGCTGCTGCAGCGCGTTCCAGGCGGCAGCTCCTGCTCTGCAAAACAAGGCGGGTGAGGACGAGGGGGAGCCGCGGCGGGGGATGAAGGGCACCATTTAACGCCTCTCATTGCTAGTCAAGCCGACATCCTGCGGAGGCACAGGGAGGCACAGATCCAAGGAACTGCGGCTCTCCCGGGGCAGCCCCACATCCACCCTGCAGGTCCTTGTCCCCCTTCTCTGCACGGCTCCATCTCCCTCCTCCTCTTCCTCCTCCCCGGGGATGGAGCCCCCGCTGGCAAAGGGACCTCAGGGAACAGCTGAGCTTCCCCTTGGAAATGCACGGCTCCTCCCTGGGAAGTTTATGACCCGGGAGCACTAAACCCGCCTTCCTCCTTCCCGGGTGGGATTATTTAATCCAGCAGCACTCAGAGCTGCTGCCGGCGGGCTCTGGGATCGCTCGGATGATCAGAGCCTGGCATCCCGCTCCAGCACCCGGGCTCACGCCGAGAAGGAGAGAAGATTCAGCAAACTCTGGCGGACACACCGTGTTTTATGGGATTTTTTTATTTTCCCAGTCAGAACACGTGTCATTAGCGATTCCTCCTGAAAGGAGCAGCTGTTCTTTGGCCATTACTGCTCCAAAATTAACCAAGACGGAAGAATTCAATCGCATCCCTCCTCCAGGCCCTGCTGAGGGCTCCATTAAGGGATTGGGAGTGTTTTTTGCTCGGAGTTCACCGGCATCTGCATGCCCAGGAAGGCACACACAGCCCTGAGTAAGCCACGAGTAAAGCACAAGTAAACTCCACCACAGAGCAAGCCCAGAGTGAATGTTATCGGCAGCAGCACCGGTGTGGGAGACGCTCCAAGCTGCCGGGCAGGAACCCAGCCAAGAACCAGGAGGGAGGATAATCTCCAGAAGAGCCAGCCCCTTTCTCCCTTCCGCTCTCCATCTCTGTGAGGATATTTCAAGGCCTCCAAAGACAAAAAAAAAAAAAAAGAAAAAAAAGAAGAAAAAAAAAAAGCCCGCAGGAGCAAAAGGAAACAAAACTGAAGTGAAGGAACAGGACGAGGGGCAGCGCGGGGTCAGGCGGCACCTGCGCGCCACGGCCTTGCTCCGGAGCAGCTGGGAAAGGGAGGAGCGGCCGTAATTCCATCAGCAGCCCCAGCAAGCAAATAATAAATAACAAGAACCAGTAAACAAAGCTGAGGCATAATCACAGGCTTTGTCAGAGAGAAAGCCGAGTCCAAATTTATACCCTCAGCACCAAAAAAAAAGAGGCAGTTCCCATAAATTTCCCTACTTTTGAGGGTGATGGATGGTTTGGGATGGCAGAGGGGAGAACAGTCCTGCTGGGCCAGGTGGGCACTGTGCTCATCCCAAATAGGGATCCCTGCTCTGTCCCTCCAGGGGATCCCAGGCCTGCACCACACCTTTCCCTTCCCAAAAGAACAACTCCCACAAAGTACCAAGGGAGGTCACAGCAGCTCTTCCCTCAGACAAAAGCGCAGCTTTTCTTGGGAAAAGGCCCCAGGAAGCTGGGAAGATGCACAGAGCTGCCTGGAAATTACCCTGCTTCAGCCATGCTAAAAAAAAAATTCTCCTTCTTTTTAAGAGGTGAAGCTGGGAACAAGACTGGGAAACCCAACTCCAGCAAGCACATACCTGGAAGTTTAACTGAATCCTGGTCAATTCTGTTCTCCTCTCTGTCCAGGTGTTCCAAGCCCACTGCTTCTGTCCTCACAGGGGTGTCCTCGGTGGCAGACAGGGTGGTGTAGGTGCTGATCACCAGCATTCCCAGCCCAATCCACAGGATAATCTGCACAGAGTGCCAGAGGACAGTGAGCACAGGAAATCCAAGGGGACTGCTCCCCACAGCATTCCTACAATGCCTCCACAGAATTCCAAGCTCAGCATAGTGTTAGGGAGAGAAGAGAAATGTCAGAGAGAAACAGGAGAACCAGTTGCTCCTGGTTGAAGTTTGTATTTGGGTGCAGAGCCATGGGAATGGGAATTTCAGAGGCTGGAAGCTGTTGGAAAGGCTTTGGAAGGGCTCAAAGACGAGTGGAGTGAGTGGACAGGACACAGGGACAGGAAAATACATGTGGCAGACACAAATCCTGCTGCAAAGACTCATTCCCTGGTATTCCCAGCATGAGAACTCCATGAAACTGGGTCTGGCTGAGCACAGAGGAGCCTGGCCTGGTTACAGCCCCCAACCATTCCAGGGAGCTGCTTAAAAATCCTTGGTTTTGAAAGCAAGGGTAACATGTCCACACACAGGGCCTGGTCCCAGGGCTCAAGAAGCTGCTGAGAAATGACTCCCTGATTCCCAGAAAGCTAGGATCAAACACAATAAAAATAGAAGGATGGAATCTGGATCCCGTGGAGGGAAGGGCTCTTGGAATTCCTCTACCTCAAAAAGGAGAAAGTGATGAGCAGCAAAAGAATTTTTACAGCTTGTTATGTGATGACAAATTGATCTAAAAGGATCTAATTCCACATGAGTCATAGGAAGTGTTGGATGGCACTTGGACAACCTGGTCTAGTGGAAGGTGCCCCTGCCCACGGCAGGAGGTGGAACTGGATGAGCTTGAAGGCCCATCCCATGATTCCACGATTCCCAATCCTCACTGTGCAGATTTACATCCCAGTTCACAAAAAGCACAACAAAAAGATGTTCCTCAGTGTGGGGAAAACCAGGAACGGCCACAGGGAGCACTTCTACCACTGGAAGCTGCCAGAAAACTGCAAATCAAGGGGAGAGGTGAAATTGGAAGGAGGAGTTAAAACATCGGCACTTCCAGAGGGGGAGGAGGGGCTGATGCTTTCCACACCAGCCTCGTGCTGAGGGAGGTCACCCAGAAAGATGGAGCAGTGTGGTCAGAGCTGAGCCCAGGAGAGCCCGAGGGCCCGTTCCCAGCACACCCCCCAGACAGCCCGACGCCTTCGGAAGGAAAAGGCTGGCGGGACATGGAGCAGCTCTGGATCAGGGGCAGCGTGGCCAGGGAGCAGAGGGCAGAGCTTAGAGCTGCTGCAGAGGAAACAGGAGCAGAATGTGCTGCCTGCCTTGCCGGGGTGCACAAAGAGCAGATATCCTGCCATGCACCCCCCCGGGCAAACGCCGAGTCAGCAGGTCCTGCACTGCTGCCCTGGGATCGAGTTGCTCCACTTCCTCCCCTCCCACAATCCACAGCCCCGGCACAAATGCATTTTGTGCCTGGGAGGCTGTTCTGGCACCTTCCAGAAACAACAGCGCAGAGGAAGAGCGTTTCCACAAAGAGGATCTATTCTGGTGCCACAGGAACCAGGAGCAACGTGGGAGAGGAGGGAACTGTAGGAAACGGCTGAAAACATTAAATGCTTTAAAAGGATTTTTGTTGTTTCTTATCTTAGTGGGGAACCAGGGGCTCAAATGCCTCGGATTGAAACCCCTTTGATTGTTGCACATTTGGAGTTCAGCTGCGAGCTCCCGGAGCAGCGGGTACGGGCACACGTGGCAGTTGGAGACAGGCTGGGCTGTCCCCGAGCCGCCCTCACCCAGCTCCCCCCTCCTCACCTACCCCCTCCCCAACTGAACACCAGGATAAGAGGGTCACAATTTGGCTTAATTCCACAGAGATGGAGACGGAAAAGAAGGCTCAGGGGACCACCAAGGTGATTGAAGGAATGGGAGTGAGGGCTGCAAGGACTCAGGTGCCAATCCAGGCAGAGGAGCCACCAATTCCTACAGCATCCTGAAATCCTGGAGCGAGGGGAGGCTCAGCACTGCAAGGCACTTCTGAGCCAAGGTCATTCCCATGGGAATGATCTCCCCCAGACCCAGCGATCTCACTGAGAGCAGAGACCTTTCTGCAGAAGCCCCTCTCAGCAAGGACATGGTGAGAGGCTTGGAAAGCCCTGGGGCAGGTCAGCATGGCCAGGAGCCATGGTCTCCTGGGAGCCATGCTCCGAGCACGGACGGGAATTCAGGAGAGGAAGTTTACGGGGCTGTTTCCTCGGCTGGTTGTGCTCCCTCTTCCCTCCTTCCTCCCAGAAGATGATGACTCCAACCCTGCAGAGCAGAGCCATTAGCTCAGCCCTCCTCCTGCAGCCACGGGAAGCAAACACGCTGCATTGGTGTGGCGTGACGCCATCCCCGTCCTCCTGGACACCGCGCGTTCCGAGGGACGGAGTCATGGAGAAGGAATGCAGAGCCCGGGTCACTGCTGGGCCCCTCCTCAGAGATGCTGTGTTTGGCTGGGGGGCTGTACCCCTGGATGTGCTGGGGGGAAGGTGTGCTGGCCCCTGTGCTGCCAGGGAAGGGCACAGGGAATCTCTTTTCCACCCGCACAGGAGCGAGCCCAGGGGTCACTTCCTGACCTCCGGCAGCTCCTCTTCCCCAACTGGGACAACAGCAACTCCGGCTCCCTAGGAGGGGCCTCTCGGACAAGCTTGTGTCAACACTGGGAAGGCAACACCTTCCTGTTGGCAGCTGCACACTCTGTTCACAGACCCCCACACGCCCTGCAGCAGCTCTGCCAAACCCGGGGCTCCCGGGGAACAGCGGGACACGGACCTTGACAGGAACAGATGCTTAACCACAAGAAAGGGAACACTCTCCCTGCTGCACTCACAGCACTGTGTGCCTGACTCCGGGCTTTTTAAGTGCTCTGGAACCTGCCTTTCCAACCTAACCCTTCCAGCTCCAATCCTTCCCAGTTCCTCAGCAAAGAAGCTCTCTGCTGGCCAGCAAACATCTGCCCATTTCCCTTCCCCACCACCTGAAATCCTCTTCACTACTTTTAGTGCAAAACCCTTGTTTCATAGCCCCAGTTTGCACCATCTCCTGTAAAACCTGGCCTTCTATGTCACCACCTGCCTGACACTGGACACTGCTGGGCGCCAGAAGTGGCCTGATAAAAGCAGCCAGTTCTCAGCAGCACAAGAGCCAAGATAACCCAGAGAAGTGTAAAAGCTGGCGCCGAGGTTGGCTGCTCTGAAGGAGGCTAAAGCTGACGCAGGGAAGGAGGGAGAACGTCCATGGACAGGGACAGGAAGGGAAGGACAGCTGAGCCCAGGGCTGGCCCCTCTTCCCCCGCCTGCCACCTTCCTCGGGAGCTGACTTTGATGGAGTGGAGCACCTGATCAAAGGAGAGCAGGAATGAAGGAGGAGACCAAAGACAGAGCTCCAGGGAAAGAATAAATGAGCCTTTGCAAAGACCTGGAGGGAGGAGGAGAGGATGGGCTCCGAGTTGGGCTGTGGAGGTGGGGAGGTGCTGAGCAGGGCAGGCAGGTGTGTCCTCGCTGCAAGCAGGAATGCAAACCTGACAGGCAATGGATCACTCAGGGAAAGGCTGGACAGCTTGCTGCCAGCCCCTCGAGAGCTAACCCGGGGCTTGATGCTTTACATAAGCCCTTCCTCCTTTGTGGGGATTTCTGCAGGACAAACATCTCCCTCAGCCTCGTGACCGGGTTTGGGGTCAGGCATTGTGAGGGCCCCAGTGTCCCACCCCGAGCAGCCAGGCTGAGAGCTCAGCCTGTCCTGAGTGCAGCCTCGAGGCACTGCAGGGAAACACTCTGGCTCAGCCGGAATAGAAAGCAATTCTTGAAAGTGCTCTTTGTTTCCCTGAAAAACCCAGGCTGGCATTCAGACTCCTGCTCGGGGTTTCACTCAAAGAAGTTCGGAGCTAAGTGTCAGAATGCAGAGTGAAAGCTGGAAAGTTGGACTATTTCCTTGTGTCAGGGAAAGCACAGGGAAGAAAAAAAACACACCCTGCTTAAAAAATTCACATAGGCTTGCAAAGCCACAAGTCATTAAGCAAAGAACAAGCCACCAGTTCTGTGGGCCCCACAAAAACGTTCTGCTTTCCCCTGCTGACTCCACACTGTGCCCAAAATCTTATTCCCAGCCCACTGACTGTCCTGACTGGGAATGTTGGGACAGACGCCTGTGAAAGAGGCAGTGGATTAAATTATTGTTAGGAAAAAAACCCAGAACCTGTTAATTTCAGCCCACGGTATTTGCAGGAGCAGAGAGATCAAGCCCAGCAAAGAGCCACTTTGTTTCAGTCCCTGAGGAGGCCAATTCAAACTGGAGCAAAATGAAAAGTTAAACTTCTAACAGCCCCTGAACGACCCCAATCCTTCAGAAAATCAATTCCTGAAGCAACACCTCTATGTGTGTGTTCCTTTTTACTATTATTTTGGTTGAAAGCAGAAAGCTGAGGGTCGGCAGCACAAACCACATCGTGGAGCCCTGTTTGCTTTACCCAGCCCAGGCAGGTCGGGATGTGAGGCTTTAAGGTTTTACAGGCTGCCTGGATTTCCTGTTCTGAGGATCCAAAACCTGAATCCCACCAGGAGGAGGACTGGAAGCAGTGTTTTATGCAGAGAATGACTGTTTCACTTGCTGCTGGAGGGACAAAAAGAGCTGGTGTTACAGCTTGGGCCAGCACCTCTGCCACTGTCTGTGCATCCCTAAGTGGTGGACACCCACCCAGAACAGCCCCCACCTGCACTGGGCAGACTGGAAGGGGAGGCTGGAGGAGGTGCTGAGCAGTTTCTGTGCTGCAGCCAAATGAAGCACGTTCCCAGGCTCTGCAGAGGGCTTAGGGGGATGTCAAGCAGCATCAGCACTGACCTGTGAACAAAGCGCATTCTTGTGGATCTTCTTGTAAATAAGAGCTGGGCAGATGAAACAAATGAGGCTTCCCATGGTCGCACCTGTCAGGCCCAGGACTGTTTCCACTGGGGAAGAAGAGGAAAAGTCAGCAAAGGTTTTTTCCAGGAGTGCCAGAGCAGCAGCACGGGATGGCTGCCAGAGCCCCCGGGCAGGATGGGGTGTGAGTCTGGTCACCCCAGCCAGGAAAACAAATAACAGAGACCAGAGAAAGCAGCCAGCCCTTGTTCCCAGCTCCTCACTCACCATTTGGGATCATGATGCCTCCGACCATGGTTCCAAACACAACAGCCAACGTCAGGGCTTTGAACCGGAGCGGGGGCATGTAGCCCCCGGCAGCAAAGGTGCCGTCCTTCTGCTGGGAGGGCAAGGGTGGAAGGGAGAGTTTAGCTCTGCTATTGCAGTCCCCAGATCCTCAGCAATCCCCTCAGCCCCCCAGCAACTCCCTCAGCAATGCTCCCTGCAGCTCCAGCCCATCCCAGCTGTGCCCCAGTCCCTGTGCAGGGACTCAGAGAGCAGCACAAGGCCAAGGGCAGGAGGAAGGAGCTCAGGGGTGCAGCAGGAGGGAGAAGTCACAAGGGAAGAGCTCTGGCTGTGCTAGTGAGAGGTGTTCCCCAACAGCTCTGCAGCAGAGCCATTCCCACTGTGCTATGCCATAGGAGCAGCTCCTCCAACTGGGAGACAGCCCAGGGGAGGATGGGTGCTGCTGGGCAGCTGCTGGAGGAATTCCAGAGGCCCTCTGCTTCCCATCCCATCCCATCCCATCCTGGGTGGGAGGTGTGGAAGGCAGAGGCCCCAGTGTGCCCTGCAGACCCAGCAGGTCCCTGCTCTGCTGCTGCACAGATGGGAGAGGAAGGCAAAGCGAGCCCTTCAGAGCCCAGCCAGGCATGGGCTGAGGCCAGGCGAGATCCAAAGTGTTCCCAAGTGTTTCCAGCGCTTCCTCCTCTGCACCCGCTGGCTCCCACCGACCGTCTGCCCCCATCCTCAGGCCCTCCCAACATGAGAAAAGAGCCAGGGGCTTCTCACAGGCAGAAGTGGCAGGATTTAAAGCTATAAATTGCTCAAGTTTTATTTCCTGCCTAAGAGGTTTCTATTTATGCGGATACACAAAGGCCTCAGAACATTCCCACAATCTCTCACTGTTATTTGCTGAATCCCATCGGCGCGCTCCGTGCGCACAATGCACAGAGGAGAACACGCCACTGCCACAAGGGACTCACAGTCTGCAGCAGACAGACCAGCTTCAGTCACAAAGGCTGGCTGAGGAGCTGGCCCTGGGAAAGGTGGAACGTGTGGGAGAGGGCTGGATCCCATATCCCACTGCCGACCCCCGCACCGGGCCGGCACTGCAGCCCGGGAGGAGCTGGAGGAAGGAGACATCGGAACCCAGGGGGGAAAGGGCAGCTCTAGGGCTGCTGACAAAGGTGCTGGGTGAGAATAATGGAGCAGGAATGAGCAGGCACACAAGGAAGCAAGAAGAAATGGAGCTGGGCTGGGCTCCGAGGCCGGGAACAGGAGCTCAATGAGTTGGCCAGCAAAAGGAGAGCAGCTGGAGCAGCAGGAAATGAGGAGGCTCCGCTGCTTCCAAAGACCATTTCTCCCTCTTTCTGAGAGGAAGAACCACCTTGGCTCTGAGCTGTGTAACGTGTCTGTGCCAGAGCTGGAATCCCCAGCAGAGCAGGGAGCAGCAGCCACAGGACATGGGCTTTACACTGGGAACTGCAGCCCTTCAGCCCATGGAATTCCTCTGCAGAGAAGACACAAACCTCCAAGTGCCAGGGATTAACCATTGAGCAGAGCAGGATTTAGAGATGGCCACAGGCCCCTGCTGCACTGAGGATTTCATGGGAGTTGAAGCTTTGTCCCTCTGGACAGTGATTGCCTGCCACATGCCATTATCACCAGAGTCTCACAGAGCCAAGGCAGGTTTGGGGCCCAGTTAGAGACCAAAGAGTCACAAAAACTCTTAAAAAAATCAAGTTTCACACTGAGGCAGCCCTAGGATCTTACCTGCTGCTCAAAGAGCAGGGTGTTCAGTGCCTGTCTGCACGGCAGGATCATCATGGGGAATCCCACTGCCACTGACATCATGAATCCCACTCGGATCATCTCTGTCACCACGTTGGAAGGGAAGTTCATCAGGACATTCCCAGCAATGGCCTCGGTGTAACTCACGTAGCCAAAGAAGCCCACCTGGAAAGGAGAGCAAGTTGGACTCCCAACACTTCACACCTGCTCCTCACAGAGGGGGCAGGACAGTGACCTCCAGTTGGAGCAGCCAAGGGGGAGGGTGAGGTCACTTCCACGGGCAACCTGCCAGCAGCCCCAGCACCCCAAAACCTGGGACAGATCGTTAATCAAGAGTGGGAACCGCCTAAAAGCAAGTTTCTCATCAAATCCAGGGGTTTTCCTTTGCTTGCTGCCAGACCCATGGATTGTCCCTCTCCAACAGAGGGGCTGCCACAGCTCTCTGCAGCAGCCTGGCTCATGGGCCAAGGCTCTCCTCAGGAATTATTAACCCAGTTTTATTAACTGCTGCCTTATGAGGCATAACTCCCTTCACAACAGGCTGGAAAAAGCTCTCCCAAACTCTGGGCAGCAGCCCCTGCTCCAGGTTGGGCCTGGGAAGAGCTGGGCCTCCTCTCTGCCTCCATCCAAGGAAACATGCTACTCTGAAAACCTGGATTCTCCCAATGCCCTCTGTGCTCTTGGGTTCATCACCTCCCACCTAACTCTGCTTTCAGCACGATGACTTATCTGTTAGAATAAATACAGATAAGCAGAAACCAGCCCCAGCTGTAGATAAATCCTCATCCCTGTGGCCCCTCCAGATTTCTGGCAAGGGAAGAAAAGGGGAAGTTCCTACCATGATGTAAAAGGTGGTGACCACGTTTAGGGAAGAAGCAAATATGGAGCTCATGATTTTGACAGACGGCTCATCCAAGCTGTCATAAGTAGGCAAGACCTGACTGTAAAAAGGGTAAAATATTTAAGGAAACCTGCAGAAAATGGGAGAAAACCCCCAATCCCAACCCATTCTCTGCCTCAGCCCAGCAGCAACGAATCCCTGACGCCTTCCCCCTCTGGAGCATAAACACCTGCTGCTATTCCACAATTTATACTGCTAATGCCAAGAGATTTCAGAACACTCATAACTTTTAAGTGTTGCAAAAATATTCCTGCTCTCCCCACCCCACCACGTGGAGCGAAACGTGTGATGTAAACATTTGGGTTCAGAAAGGGTTGCAAAATGAATGACCGCTTGTTCCCGGGGCCGTGGGTGGCTCTGGGCCAGCCCCAGCGCCAGAGATTATTGTTCTTGGAGCTCTCCGTGCTGATAATTAAAGCAACACAGTGTTTACAGAGCAAAAGCGGGAAGAAGGTTGGAGCATCCCACTGTCTGAAGGAAAAGTTAAACAAACAAACCCCAGCACAGCGCCTGTCCTATTTCAGCTCGCTTCATAGAAAGCCGGGAGAGCCAATTCCCTGGGATTTGGGGTATTTACAGCCTTGGAAAGCGTGGGGAATGTTCTTTTTGACAGCAGGTATATATTTTAGCAACTCATTAACCTCTTGTTACGTTAATTCTAGCGGCTGCATCCTGGAACTCTCGGGAGAAGGCTGGGAGCGTGCAGGGAGATGGGAAGGGGTATCCCCAGCTCCAGTGGGCACCAAGCCATTCCCAGGAAGTGTGTCAGGCTGAGGCCAAGCACAAAGATCCTTAACCCTTCATCCCTGAACGTCAAAGGAGGCTGAGCACGTCAGGACACGTGCCGGAGCTGGAGGTACCAGCAGGGAGCACCAGACTTCCCTGGGAGTCCCCATTTGGGATTTCCCCCTGGGAGAAAGGAAACTGGATTCCCGAAGTCTCTCCATTTAGGATTCCTCCCTGGGAGAAAGGAAAATGGTTTCATAAAGTCCTTCCATTTAGGATTCCTCCCTGGGAATGAGGAGACTGGCTTCCCAAAGCCTCTCCATTTGGGATTCCTTCCTGGGAGAAAGGAGACTGGTTTCCCTGGGAGTCTCTCCATTTGGGATTCCTCCCTGCCCTCTCCAGAGCCACCTCCAGCTACATTCTGGCCTTCAGCCTCCAAGAGAAGGGTCCAGCCAAACATTCAGGCTTGGGAAGGAAAAAAGAGGGAAACAGGGAGCTCTGCAGTGTGTGGGATGGTTAAAAAGGTGATTCAGAGGTTAGCAAAATTAAATCTACCCAGCTGAGACTATATAGATAAACTACATATAAAGAGAGGAATAGAATATATAGAGTGAGGATAGAGAGAGAAAGAGAGAGAATACACAGATGGAAAAAAATTTAAATATATATATATAAATATTGCCTGGGATAAGGACAATGTATTTTCCCGATGTTTAGAAAAAACACAAAGCTTTAGATTGGGTTTGCCACAAAAGTGGTGCCATGGAGCCCATGTTTAGGCACACACACAGGTCCAGACCAAACAATTTCCCTGCATTTCCGACTCCCAGGAAAATTGTGCTGGGTACTGTGTGGCTTCCATAGAGAAAAAAAAGAAAAAAAACTGATTTGTTAACAAGGTAAAGCTGCAAGAGAACACAATTGTCTTTGCCAGTTGTAATGGAGACATTAAACAGCAAGCCTGGAGTGTGCCGGGGTAGGATCTGAGCTGCCAAGAGAGCCAGTAAGTGGGAAATGATGATTTGGATCTTGGAGTGGGTGTAAACACAGCAGTCTGAGCAAATTTTATCTGTCACATTCATTTACTGTTGGCATGAGACCTGTTTGCTGGAGCTACATGGGGGGAAGCCCAGCTCTGCCAGGCTTCCAGAGGAGGATGGTCCTTCCAGAGGAGGATGGTCCTTCCCGTGTCCAGGGCTGGATTTACACTGGTTACAGCTGTCACAGCCCTGGCCAGGCATGTAGCACTCATGTGTTGTCCTGGTGCAGCAGGGAATGCTGCTGGAAACCTGGAACAGCCTGGCCTGCCCTCACCTCCTTCCACTTGGCAGCAGAAACCCTCACAAAAACAGGGAACTGGAGAGGTGGAAACAGCCTGGTCTGCTCTCACCTCCTCCCATGTGCCACTAAACCCAGGGAACTGGAAATGCAGGAACAACCCTCCAAAGCCAACTGTGTGATCTTCTGAATGTTCTCCAAGAAATTTGGGGAAGCAGAGCAGCCCCTAGACTTCACTACTCAGGGGAGGCCCTGTCACACAGTGGGGTGACAAAGCCTTTCCTGATGCTCCAGCACTCCCTTCAAGAACCAGGGGAATTTCATCCATCCTGCACCTGCACCAGAAGCTCCTGAGGAGCTGCTTGGCTCCAGTGATCTCAGGGCTGCTCCATTGCAAGAATTCCCAGGTGAAATGGAATAACAAAAGGGTCTGGGTAACAAAAGGGTCACGACTGAATGAGAGGCTGAACTTCAGTGAGCTGTAAAATACTCTGATGAAAACAAACCACCAAAGCAGATGGTATCTATCCCTTGCAGATCCTCCTGACCCTGTGCCCTCACACAAACTCAGGGTTGGGAATGGCAGGTACTTACGACTGGCAGGCAAAAGACATTCCAAAGATGGGGATGCAGCGGAAAATGCCCTCCCAGCGCATGTAACTCACTCGCTGCAGCCACTGCCCGCTGAAGAGCCCGTGATTGAAGGAGGACACCACAACCTGCAGCCAGGACACAGAGCAGGGGTGAGGAGCCAGCCCCAAACAGCTCCACAGCAGCAGCAGAGCCAGGCTGGGATGAGAGACAGCGTGTGACAGCTCTGCTGGGAGCAGCCTGAGCTGCCACCACAGCCCCATCCCAATCCCCCAGCTCCACTTCCCACCCACACAGCTCCCAGAGCACCAAGGACCCCAGGGAGTATTTCAGGGCATCTATGACATTCCCCCCTACCTTGTTTGATGCCATCAGACATCACAGCACACACCAGTGTGGGACAATTTCCACTGACACATTAACTGTGAGAATTATTGCTCAAAGCAACCTCTTTTGCACTTTTTAAATGTGTTTTTTAAAATGTGTTTTTAAATCCAAACAGGAAGCACCGTTGGCCTTACAGAATCCTGTTCAGCAGAGAGAGACAAAGGGTCCTAAGCCAGGATCCCACCTGCTGCTCCAGGGCTATTTAACAACACAGGAAAAAACTTTATGGAAAGAGGGTGGAGCCGAGGCCAGGGAGCTCCCTTACCATGGACACAAGAACTGGCAGGAGTTGGGTTGCACAGGAAGCAGAAGGTAAATATGTCTGAATGTCTGTTTATAATATCCTTGGATGGGGTTTCTAATCCCCAGAGATGTTTCAGCACAGCCAGCTCTTGTGAGTGTTGTGGTTTCTTAAAGGCACAGCTCCTGGGAGGTTCCACACCAGCTCTGAGGTGTGACCCTGCACAGCCTACTAGAAAAGTTACATGGAAAGAATTCCCACACCTCCCTTTCCTTCCAGTACTGAAATTTGGGTGAGACAGGGCTGGGGCTCCATGAGGGAATCACAGGAGCATCTTGGGGGGTGAAACTGGTCATTAAAAAGGAACAGAAAACAGGAAAATGGGATCCCTGGTGTCCGTACCCACCACGAACATGAACACGCTGTAGAAGATGAGAGCCATGGCACTGAAGGACTGAATGGAGGCCATCATGTTCCTCTGGAGGCTCAGGGGAAGGACAATGCACAGGGACACTGCGATGAGCAGCACGATCCGGAACGCGCCCGACACCTGCAGAACAGACCTGCATGAACTCCTGGAGCAGGGAGGACACTCAACACACCCTCCCAACCAGCAAACCCCACCACGGGTCATCTTTCCAGAGTGAAAAGCAACTTTAAACAGTGAAATTCTGTGTCTGGAGGTGTTTGAAGATACTGCAAGCTCGGTGCCCTGTCTGTGCTGAGCTGAGCCAGTCACTGGGTGCCACTGTTGCTCTGCAGTGTGTGACAGGTCTGAGCTGGAAGAATTTGGGGGGGTGGCTGGGGGGGGTTAAATGTTAATCCAGCACAAACTATTTAGGTATTTTCATGCAATTAAATAAAACCTAAATTTACTTGGGGAGACGAGAAATTGAAAGTGTTGAAAACTCCAATCCAGAAAATTAATCAAAGCCTCACACTGGTATTTATTATAGCAGAACACTCTGGAATGCTTGGAAATATTTAATACCTAATTTGGCTGCAGCCTCAACGCATCTTTTTTAACTTCACAGTCCCTTAATCTGAGCTTAGGAGCATCAGGCAGCACAGATAACACTCTACCAAAAATCCTTTTGCTTCCCTGCACGGCCCTCGTGCCGGCTCTGAGGAGCACCTCTTGCCTCTGAGCATCCTGAGCCAGCAGCAGGCTCATCACACGGCTGAGGAGGCAGGAACACAGAGACTTTGGCCACAAAAACCAGCCAAGGACAGGACAAAAATCCCTCCTGAGCTACAGGGAGGAGAGCTCAGGCAGAGGAACTGCCTGTCACTATCCACTGGGGCAGGAATTAAGGCAGGAAGCATTATCTCCCCCAGGAATCTGCTCCAGAATTAATAAGGGACCAAGTTAAAAAGAATTCCTTTGATGGAAATGCCTTATTGGAGTTTTACACAGCTGATTGTTTGCCATATGTCTGAGCTTCCCAGACTTCCCAGAGCTGCAGGCTCCGTGCACAAGGATCCCTCCGTGAGGGGACCCCACAAAGCCCCCTGGGACCCCAGGGGGTGCTGAGCACACTCCAAGCCAGGAGCTCTGCTGCACCCAGGGATCTCAGGGCTCAGTGCAAGGTCTGGGAGCACTGCAGGAGTGATTTATTCACCTGGAATCCGAGCATCTGGGCAAAGAAGTTGGAGCCCAAATCGCCGATGACGACGTAGAAAGCGATGCAAGTGCCCAGCATCAGCCCAATCATGCTGCAAACACAAACAGGGATGGGTTAGGGGGGCAAGGCTTCCATCCTCAGAGCTGGGAAGAGCAGGACAACCCTTCTACACTCCATCCCCATAAAACAGCCACCAGAGAACCTCCCTCCACACCAACACTCGGACAGGCAGCACTGCCCACAACCCATGCAGGGGTGTAACTCCTATTGGGAGCCATGGGAAAAAAACCCAAGGAAAACTAATCATGGAGATGAAAAGAACTCCTTGAACTCATGGAAAAATTCAAAAGAATCGGCATGAGGCTCTCAGAGCCCCACACCCACAGCAGGACCCTGCCACGAGAGTCTCAATATCCAGTGGGCTCTCCAACGTCTCCCCACACAATGGACCACAATTTAATGAAAAGATTGTCCATGAACTGCTTCTCCTCCCACTCCTGGACCACTCTCCTTCCCAGTTCCAATTATAGAACATCCCTGTGGCAATTACAGCCTCTGCTTGCATGGACAAGAAACATCTGAGGAATATTCTGTGTATTTTTAGTGCTGTGCAGAAGTTTGCAGCTGGGAAGAGCAAAGGACCCGGCACCACTGCCACCCCTGGAAAAGAATCCCTGCTGGAAAAAGCAGGACACTGAGGATTGTGCCATCACCTGACATCTGCACTGGGTCATGGGAGGAAGCAGAGATGGAGGCAGGATTCCCCCTCAAGGCATCTCGCAGGGAAGGGAGCACAGAGAGCAGGAGCAGAGCAGATCCCGGGATCCAAACACTCCCTCCCACTAACTCAACAGCAGGGATGTCACCCCTGGAAAGCTGCCACGAGTGACAGGGCTGTGATTTCACAGCAGAGCTGTAGAGGAGCTCATCCTCGACCACCTTCTGTGCTCCCAGAGCCTGGGCAGCAGGATGGAGGTGCCACCTGTGAGCTGTGCTCAGGGCACCTCACTCAGCCTCCCAAGGAATTCCAGGAGGCACCAGGGGAAGGAAGGAAGCAGAGCACAGCAAGGCTCAGAAGAGTTTTCACCAAAGACACCCAAACTGTTCACACTTTGAATCAGCAGCAGATTTACCTTGTTTCCACCAACATTTTTCCTGCTTTTCCATAGGCATGAAATGCTGGCATAAAAGGGGAAAAAAGAGTGGAAGTTAGTCAAAGAAAGGTCCAGAACAGGGCAAGATGTCAGTTCACAATTAGACACTAACAGTGACACAAGGCAGTGCAGCAGGAACCCACCACTGGTATTTTGGGGCTGTTTCCCCCACCCTCCCACTTTCTTTTTCAGCCTTTCCCTTTGGAAACTGAAAACCACATAAGACAGGAACAGGGATGAGGGAAAGCCAGCAAGCAGGTTCTTTTTTTTTCTATTTAAAACCAGAAGTGGTGTGAAGCAGCAGCCACACATGGCAGCCATTAAAGGCAATGGGAGAGAAAATATTCCTGTACAAGATTGTGTGTGGCAAAAGTTAAAGTGGTGCAGAATTCCAGTCCAAGTCCCCTTTTTATTTTTATCCTCCCCCTCAAACTGGGCCCGACATTGCTGGCTGGGAGAGCTGAGCTGGTGCCCAGAATGTTCAATCCCATTCCCAGAATACCCAGTGCTCCCAACCCACACCAAAGGGCTGCTGCCAAGGCTTTGCTTTCCCCCCCTCCCATCCTTGGGTTGGAGCAGAAAATACTCAGTGGTCCTCAAATCACTGGGTTTTCTCTCAAAAAGACAATGCCAAGAAAACTTTACTTCTATTTTTAGCTCTTACTGGGCAGAACGGGAATGGGGAGCTCCGGTGCCAAACCCAGACCACAGTGCCCAAATCTGCCAGTGAGGTCCAGCATGAACCCACCACCCTGGAGTCCCCTCTGCCTTCCTTCAAGGCACAGCCCAACATTCCCAGTGCCCGCCAGAAAACAAACCCAAATCCCTTCTGGAAGCTTCTTCTGCTATTTTAAATATTAGCTTCAATTCTTGATTTCCTTGGACTCTACTCGAGCTAAAAATTCAGGAAACGAGATGTTCTCCCACAGAATGAGCAAAAGGCACGGCAGGGACCCACAGCCTGGAGCAGGGATGTGGGGGAGCACCCAAAATAGCTGCTGGATCAGTGACAGGGCAGTGGGACAGCCGCCACCGGGGCACCGTGCCCGGGCACAGGGAGCGGCCGCTCTGCTCCGGCCTCCTCTGGGAATTCACAACCATGAGGGAAAAGGCAACAGCCCTGGGGGGGGTCAGGCCCACAGACAAAGGGTCTGGGAGGAGAAAGAGGAGCCAGTGAGAGGAAAATATCCCTCCTGGGGATGGGTCAGTAACAGGCTGAGCTCGGGGGAATGGAGGAATGGTGCCGCTGATCCTTGCAGAGCACATTCCAGCCCCTGGAAAGGGACACAGCCCCAGGTGATGCTGGAACTCCCCATCTCCCCGGCTGTTTGGAATTGATGTTCAATGAGAACAAGCCTCCCAACACTGTGGACCGGTGTCCTCACCGGGAAACAATGGAAAAATGGGATCCTTTATCTTCTCCAGGAGACAATGATTGTAAAATAAATGGTACAGTCAAATCCTTGGAATGAGATCTTGGAATGCCTCCAAACTGGGCAGAGCTTGCTCAGTACCTAGAGAAACTTTTAAACCCAATGTGGTTCCTGGGACAGAGCTTCAGCCCCTTGCCCTGCAGCGCTGAGCTGCCCAGCACAGCACCAGCACATCCCCAGTGCTGCTGGAAGAGGAGGGATTCACTCATCTCCTGGTTAAAATCCATCTGGGAACTGCCTCCTGCTTCCCTCCTCACCCACACATCTCCCTGCAGCCCTTCCCCTTCCCAGAGTGGTGACGAGCCAGCGCCAGCCCCAGCCTGGGACACCCTTTGTGCCGGAGCCGTGGCTGCCGGTGTTCCTCCGGAAGGCACTGCCTGCCTGCAGGGAATGTGCATAACTTTCCTGCACAGCTCAGCGCTGCCAAAGCCTCCCAGGAGTGCCCCCAGATGTCCCCATGCCCAGCCTGTGGGGACAAAGGGGGTCTGTGTGGAGCTGCCCGACCTCAGAGCATTGGGATGCGGCGTGGGAGCGCTCCCGGCCCGTGGCACCTCTCCCAGGGCACCGGCAGCGGGCACAGGCGCTGCTGCCAGGAGGAAGCTGGGAAGCATTACTGGCCCTCTCTGTATTGCAGCCCCTTGGCTCTGGGGTGTGCAGAGGATCCCTTCTTCCTGGGACACGCTCCAAGGTGCAGGGGACTCTATGTCCTTTGGAAGCAGCACACAAAGGCGTCTTGTGAGGGGCAGGGAGCGGCGGCACCGGCAGCTGGGCCGGGCGCTCCGGAGGCTCCCCCTTCCCTCCGGCACCAAACAACCTCCCAGACCAAGGAGCTTCTCCATCTTTTCCGTTTCTAGCAGATACAAGTCGGCAGAAGCTGGGATGTGCTTCCTGGGAGCAGCACCTCGGGCACTCTGAGGGAGGAGCAAACCCATCTGTCAGCAGCTGGTGCGAGCCCTTGTGCCAGGGCAGTGCCAACCAGCTCCTCCTCCCACTGAGAAGTAAGACAGAACAAGGAAAAGGCAACTTTTCCTGCTGCTTCATATGCCAAGGGCAAGGACTGGAACCCAAACGCCTCCTCCTGCTCCCCAAGTCAGTCAGAATCCCACGAGAGGCCACGAGCAGAGGCCAATCCCGGCGCCAGCACTGAGCTCTGAGGGCGGCCAGGCTCTGCCAAAACCCACCCAGGAATCTTCCAGATGTTTTTATTTTCTCAGCCCTTTGGAACCTCGCTCTGTTTCCTCTCTGCTGAGCCATAAAGGAGCTCTCAGCTCGGATCCAGGCAGCCCAGCTCTGTGCCAGGCTGGCAGGACCCGCTGTCCCGGCAGCGCTGGGTGGGGAACTCGTGCCCAGACCCATAATTAATTCATCCCAGACCCACAATTCATCCCAGATGGCTCCCGGGAGCTGGGGTTTGGATCATCTCCTCCCCTGCCCCGCGGAGTCAAAACAACTCAGCACCCACTAACAGGGCTGTGGGGAGCAGGATCCAACCCCAGCACTGCCCCGGGGGAGAGGCTGAGGCAGAACAAGGGAAACTGGGAACTGCAGCAAGAAAACATTTGTTGTTCCAACAGCACCACTGAGGAAATGCAAGTTGGGAGGCCAAGGTCACAGTGCTGTCAGAAGAGCGGGAGGGCTGGGAAGCAGCCCCAGAGCCGGGATCTCACCGAGGCCGGGGTAGGTCCTGCGCTTGCTGAGGTTGGCTGACTTCACCAGGAACATGCAGGACTGGTGAGTCATCCACGAGCAGAAGATCAGCAGCACGGCTCCCAGGAGGATCCCACACTGCAACGGCAAGACACCAGCAGGAGATGGGGGGTCAGGCCCCCCCCACAGCCCAGCCACCCTCCCTCAGCATCCCCAACTCCCCCCACGTGTTCCAGACACATTTTTCCCACTTTCAGGAAGTTCTGTCCCCTTCCTACCAGCTCCATATCACTCTCTCCACGGCACAAGGACATGTGGAACACACCACAGCTGCACCAGTCCAAGCACCCAGGACTGAACTGGGAGCAGCTTGTGGAGTAGAATTCCCACCCTGGCTCATCCCTCCACAGCTCCCCACAGGTTCAGGGAGCACAGACAGACCCCGAGGTGCCACCTCTGCTGCAAACTTATTTATCAACAACCATCTGGCTTCATAAACTCCTCACCCAGCTCCTGCTTCACCGTCCTCCCTGTTCCCAAGGCTGGGAACCACAGGGCACCAGGCAGGTGCCTTGGAACCGACCCAGATCCCAGGGAGGGCTGTGAGGGCAGAGCGAGAGTTTGGAAAAGCCTCCGAGTCAACTCCGTTTATCATATGGGTAAATCCTTTGATTTAATCTTTCCCTTCTCCTTACAAGACAGACAGAAAGGATCACCTGGAGACCATAGGACAGGGAAAAACCCAGAGTTTGGTGAAGAAGTTTTGAGTTGGAGACTTCATGACTAAGAAAAACCAGTTCCAAAACTTCCACTGTTCGGAAGACGAGATGCCTGATGTGGGTCTGAAGCGTTTCCTTTGCTGATTTTCCTTTCCAACCAGAGAAACACCCCCCAGATTCGGACCAGAAAGGCAGAGGTGGCCTCTGCCCGCCTCCCCCGGGCGTGGAGTAGCTCGCAGGGGCTTTAGGCTGCCAAGGGCACGGACCGACACCCCCGCCCCAGCCCGGGGGACGCCGGCAGGACCCCGCTCGGACACAGCGCCCCGGCGGGCGGCCCCTCACCTGTCGAAAGCAGAAGGGCACGGTGAGCACGCTCACCCCCACGATGCTGTTCACCACGTTCATGATCAGGCCCCAGTTGGAACCCGCCGCGGCCGCCATGGCCCGCGGCGGAGGGTCCCCGCGGCGGGGGACCCGGTTTGTGGCCGCTTCCCGAGCCCCACGGCCGGCTCGGAGCGCCCGGTGCCCCCGGTCCCTCTCAGCCGGCCGTGCCCGCCATGGCCCCACGGGCCCGCCCCGACCCGGCACCGGCCACAGCGGCACTTCCGGCTTCCGCCGCCGCCGCAGGAAGTGACGCGTCCTCGTGGTGGAGCGGGGACGCTCCTGCCGCCTTGGAAGCCTGGACTCGCTGGTGTTGGAGGATAAAGGAGGGGGTCCCCGTGGTTGGGGGCACCCCGGGAGAGCTGAGCACGGCCGGGGAGGTGCGGGAATGCACGAGGACACACATCCATTCAGATCCATGCGTGGAAAGGCACGGACATGAGCGTGCGCGTGCCTTTACATGCGTGTGTGCATACATATACATGACCACACATCTTGCGGCAGCGCTGGCAGCCCCGCGGGGGTCCCCGGTGTGATGGTGGCCTCGGAAAGGCCCCTCGAGGGCAGCCCATCACCCCCGGCATCCCCTCCCGCCTGCACATCTGGGCACGCATCCAGCTGTGCACACACATCTGCTCCCCATCCCAACCGGAGCCACCCCCAGGCGTACCCCCCACATCCCGCAGGATAAGGGAAAAACAAGGAAAGATGTGGGGGGGCTCTGGAAGGGTCCCCCGAGGCCAGGCGTGGCGGCAGCTCGGAGTGGCACACGCCAAGGGCACGTTCCCGTCGGGACGGGAACGAAACGCGGCGCTCGTATAATTTGCAGCAATTGCGATGGGAAACCGCAGGAATTCGCTCTACAAAAGGTTTGCAGGGAGGTGAACAGACGGCCTAATTTCCTCCAGGTGCGGCGCGGGATCGGTAGCTCCGGCTGTGTTTTCCTGCCTCCTGTGCTGGAACGGTGGCTCCTGTGTCCGTGTGTGTCCTCAGGGTGGGATGAGGGAATGTCCTCCGTGGTCAGCAAAAGGGCTCTGGTGGCTTCTCCATGTCCGAGTGGGAGCTGGGGGCTTGGGAAATGTGCAGAGCCAGCCAGAAGTCCCCGTGACACGGGACGGGGACACCAGGAGAGCCGCCCCCGCTCTGCCACCCTCCTGTGCCACAGCCCCGGGGCTCGTCTGTGCCCATCCCCAGGGACTGGGGTTTGCTGCAGCTCCTCAGGTACCATCAGCTGCTCGACAGCTCCGAACATCCCAAATTCTGCCTCCAGCAGGAGCCGGGCTCTGTCCCAGCAGCTCCAGGGCAGTTTCGCATCATAAACCTGCCGAGAGCAAGGAGAATTCTCTGGAAAGCCCCAACCACTCTGAAGGGCCGGGCAGCAGCACGAGGGACCCGACCCTTCTCTGCCGACAGGGGACACTGGAAGCCGGCAAAGGGCCCTGCTGGGTTGGGGAGCCAGCAGCAGGATCCCACCACAGGATCCACTGGGAATCCCAGGTGGCTCAAAGCCCTTCCCAGTCCTGCCCCATGGCCCAGATTTCTCCCGCCGGATTTGGAGCCACGGAGAACAAGCAGCCCCAGAGGATGCCAGAGCCACAATTACAGTAATTAGAAATGGGGGCTCAGGGCTGGCTGATCCCACAGGGATCCTGTGCTGCTTTATGGAAGCACAAGTCGCTCAGGACGTCCAGGGGCTGGTGCTGTGTCCGATGCTGCTCCGCAGGGATGTGCACACGCATGCTGGCACACACTGAGCTGAGCTGAGCTGAGCCAGATTCCCAGCTCCCACGGGTGATGCTGTCCCAGGAAAACAGCTGGGTCCATCTCTGCTCCCACTCATCCCACTTTCGTTCGGGAATTCACCTCAGGGGCAGCTCCATGCCAGGGGGCTCCCACGAGCCTCCCATGGCACAGGGATGCTGTTCCCTGGAGCCATGGGAGCACCCCTGCCCTTCCTTCTTGGGGGACACAGCGCAGCGTCCACGGGGAATGGGCAGGAATGGGAACCCCCTCTCCAGACCTGGGGCAAGCCCACCCACACCCCACCCCACGTCCCCCCTTCATCCAGGGACCAGCACCCAGCACCCAGGGCCACCCTGCTCCCAACAGCTGGTCCCAGTGACAGATGCCTGGCAGATCCTGGGAACCATCCGGCAGGGATTGAAAAACATAAATTAAAACAAATTGCAGTTTTATATTGCAAATAAGGGCAGTTTGATGGGTTTTATTGCGGAACAACCATTAATGAAGTGCAGTTTCAGGCACCTTAATTGCTCAGGGACCAAAGTTCAGTTCATATCTCCAGCATGGGCTGGGAGCCGCCGCATGTCCCACGAGGGCCTGGCAGGTTGGGAATGGGATTAGGAATAAATTTATGGGCACGATGAACAGGATGGAGGCAAGGGGCCAAACCCATCTGGGGGGTTTAAAGCAGAGTGGGACAAACAGCACAGCCTGTACTGGAGGGAGGTGTGAGGCCGTGGTGTCCCCTGCACGGTGTCACCCCACTGTCAAGCCGTGGGGCCCCACAGTGGGTACTCACCATGGGATGGATTTTGGGATGGGGGACCCCAAACGTTCGGGACGCTGATGCTGCCCCAGGAGCTGGGCAGGAGCGATGCAGAGCCAAGGCCGTGGGGGAAGCCCCTTCGCCCCCCAGAACAAAGCACGCGTGGGTGTGCAGGGCACAGAGGGGCCTGCAGGTGGACACAGCACCCGGGATACAACCACGGGGGATCCACGCGCGGCCACGCGCACTCAGGACACGATCGCGCCCGCCCCACGCGAGCCCCGGCACCGTCACACACCGACACGCTCCCCACCAGCACGTGCCCACGCCTAGCACAGGCACCGAGCTGTACCGAGCCGTTCCGAGCCCCGCGGTGCCTTACCGGACCTTACCGAGCCGCACGGGTCCGGTGCGCTGGCCCCGCGCGCGCCCATTCATTCACCCACGCGCGCCGCGGCCGGGAAGCGCAGCCCCGCGCTGGCCCCGCCCCTCCCCGCGCGCATGAATGAGCGCGCCCCGCCCAGCTCCATATTAGGGCACCCGGGGGATGCTTGGGGGCGGGGTCTGAAGAGGCCGCTCCGCCCCCTCGCCCCGCCAATCAGAACAGCGCGCCGGGCCCCCCGCCGGGCTCCGGCCTTTGTTTGTGGAGGGCTCCGGGGCCAATGGGAGCGCGGGACGGGGGGCTCTGGGCCAATGAAAACGCGGGACTGGTGGCGCTGGGCCAATGGGAACGCGGAATCGGGGGCGCTGGGCCAATGGGCGCGCGAGGCGGAGCGCGGGGCACGGCCCGGCCCGGCCACGTGCGCGCGGAGCCGCCTCCGCAGGGACCGGGGACAGCGAGGGGACCGGGGGACCCCGGAGTGGCCGTGCGGGGCTCCGTGCCGCCGGGATGTGTCCCCAGCAGTGCCAAGGACACGTGCCTGTCCATACGCTATCACTGCCGGGTCCCGGTGTCACCGACGGCTCGGCACCTTCCTGCTCCCGTAGACGCCGAAGGGACCACGGTGGAGCGGCCCCAGCCCCGGGTGCAAACCTCGGGCGCTGTCCGGGGTGTGTTGTGAGTTGGGGCTGGCCCTGACAGCCGGAGGTGGCAGCAGGGTTATTTTGTACTTGGCTGCCTGTGGCCCCACTCGCCCGTTATTGCCGGGATTGGGGTGGCGGGCACCGTGCTCGGGGCTCTGGGCAGCAAATCCCGACTGCTGCAGCCCCCATGCAGACGGAGCTGCACCACACATGAAACCCCAGGGCTGGGACAGAGCCACGGGCAGATCTGTGTACTGGGACAGGGCTGTGCCCAGCACCGACTACACGGAGGGGACTGGAGCCTCCCAAGGGATCCCGGGAAGGACCAGCGGGAAATCCCATCGTGTGCCGGGGTTGTGAATGGAATCTGCTGTCCCTTCCTTGGCTGTGGGAAATATCCTGGTTCCCAACCAGCCCCAGTGCCAGTCCAGCCGCATGCCCGTGCCATGGCCACTCTCGTGGCAAAGCCGTGGCACTCTCAGCCCAGAGGTAGGAGGACAAGCTCTTTGCTGGAAAGGTGAAGGTCACAGTCCCTTTCTCTGTCACAGGCAGCTCCCAGCTCCATGTTTGTCCCTCCGGTGCTCCAGGACACCATCACAGCACAGCTCAGTGTCACACTGGCCATGGCTCTGACATTCCTGACTGCGAGCCGTGGTGGTGGCTGCTGATGGCCAGGCCAGGGAGTGCTGACTCTGCTGCTGGTTTGCTCCTCATCCCCCGCCCCGTATCTCCCATCACCAGCTCTGGCTCCATTCCCCATCCAGCCAGGCCTGCCTACGGCACTGCCAAACCACGGCAGCAGCACCGAGCACCGGCGCAGGGACACAGCCCCGGTGTCACCTGATGGCCGGGACAGCGGCCAGCCCGGGCCGGCCCTGCCGCGCTCTCCGGCAGGCAAGGAGGGAAGCACCGGAGCATCTCCCGGGGCCCGGGGAGAGAACAAAGGAGGGCAGCTGCAGCGGAGGGAGCGGCGCTGCCGGATGCGCTGCAGCGCGGATAATCCGCCCCGGCACAGCCTCCGGAGCACCGGCAGCTCGGGCTGCGGGGAGCGACCGCTCGGCCCGAGGCGTGAGGGCTGTGCGGGGTGGGGAGGGGGCTCATCCCGGCTCCCCACGCAGCCCCATCCCGGATCCGTGTCCCCCGTTCCATCCCGCCCCGCGGCCGCGCTCGCCCCGGCTAATGCCGCGCCATAAAGGAACCGACTTACATTAACGACTTTTGTCACCAAAGTCATTAACATAATAGGGCTTCCACATCAAAATTGAATATTAATGCTCCGCCGGCTGCGGAGGGAGGCGGATAATTGCTCTAATACATTTTCCAGTCGGATTTTCGCATCGCGGCAGCAATTGCATTAGCAAACCCGATTATTCCCACGGCCGGTACAATGGGATGGTTAATGGGAGTTAAGTTCCTGCCTTTTTCCTCGGACCCCCGAGCGGCTGCGGCTCCGTGCCCCCCACTGTCCCCACCCGCGGGGGGCGAGGGGCAGGGGGCGAGGTCCCTGAGCTGGGAGCGGAGGGGACAGCGCTGCGGAGCCACCCCGTCCCTCCGCGCCGGCAAACACGACCCTTGGACAGGACACAGACGGCCTTGAGACGCGCCGGGAACGCCGTGGCCAGCTGGAAATCCGCCTGTCCCCGGAGCCGTGCTGTGCTGTTCCGTTCCGTGCCGTTCTGAGCCGTGGGGAGCCCTGGGATGAGCCGTGAAGGACAGCAGAGGGGACACACCAACCTGGGGGTCCCCACCACAGCGGTGCTGGGGATCCAGGGAGAGCCAGGGGTTGTTCCCAGGAGTGTCAGGGACCCTCCAGCCTTATTTACCTTCCGAGGGGGTTCGGCAGCTCCCAGGAGGATAAAGCTCGGGAAAATTGCTGAGGAGGGGGGAAACTGCCAGGGCTGCAGCCCCTTCACTGCACCCCCAAACATGTCCCCTGTGCAAGGACAGGCCGTGCCCTCTGCCACCACCCCCCATCCTTGGGGTCCCCTCTTGCTCAGGGGGCTCTGTGGTGGCCCAGCCCCAGCTGAGGGGGTGGACAGGCACCGTGAGAGCTGCAGCAGCAGTGGACAAAGGCAGCTGCAGGGCTAGGGGGTGGATGTGGGGGGATCCTCATTAAATTGACTTTAATTGTGCTCATTTAGCCTCACTTCATTGATCAACCTCACACAGCAGAGTTATCCCCACGGGGCAGGGGGGCTGCCCACAGGGTTTAGACACCCACAGCAGGGGTCTGTCTACCCACGGGGGGGCTGCCCAGAGGGAATGTACCCAGGGAGGGGCTCTGCCCACGGGGATGCCAACTCATGAGGGGCAGTCTGCCCAGGGAAGGGGGTTGCCCACAGCAGAGGCTTGCCCAGGTTTGATGTTTCCCCACTGGGGATCTGCCCACTGTACGCAGGGACACAGTCCTGTTGCTCCACAACCCCTGGACTCAACCCCTTCCCACCCGCACCAGGGGTTCCCCCAGCCCCTTCCCACTCCTGGCGTCACTGCGGGAAGGAAGAGCCCGGAGAGCCACTTTTTATGAGGTTTTTTGGTTCTTTTTTTCAGTCAGGAAACTCTTTCCCAGCACTCCCAGACCACTGGTGGCCGCACACCGGGATCTGCCCCACGCTCCCGTTCGGCACCAATCCCATGCGCTCGGATAATCCATAATGGCCCTTTCCTGGCCTTTCCCACGTGGACAGGGACCCCACAGGCCCTCGCACGGCAGCTGTGGAGGAGGATGCTGANCCGCGGTGCCCTGACAGGAACCCCGGTGGCAGCCGCTGCCAGACCCCGGCTCCCGGTACCCCCCGGTGCTGCTCCCGCTGCTGTTCCCACTGTGTGGTCCCTGGTACCGTACAGGCTCCGCTCGCCCTGTGCAGCCCCCACACATCACACAGCCCCTCAGCTGGCTCTGTCCCCTCCCGGCATTACAGCCAGCCCCCCCCAACACTGCACAGCCCCCCAACACCGCACA
>VWZS01002885.1:688-43023 GCA_013397075.1 Rhabdornis inornatus
AAGGGCTGTGGGCTCGGCGGCGCCGCGGGCGCGCGGGAGCCGGGCGGTCGGGGACAGGCGACCGAGATAGACGCCTCTCGGGCGGGGTCCTAGTTAGGCCGCCATCTTGAGCGCGGCAGCACTCCCAAGATGGCCGCCGGGCCGTCTCCCGCGCTTGACCTTCTTAATATGGCGACCGAAAAGGGCGGGGAAAAATTCAGGACCCCGGTCCGTCTACTGCGGACGCCTGCAAAAAAAAGACGACACCGATCGCCGCCGCGCGATTTTTCCGCGATGTTTCCACGCGTGCGGACAAGGGCTGTGTGCTCGGCGGCGCCGCGGCGCGCGGGAGCCGGGCGGTCGGGGACAGGCGACCGAGAGAGACGCCTCTCGGGCGGGGTCCTAGTTAGGCCGCCATCTTGAGCGAGGCGGCACTCCCAAGATGACCGCCGGGCCGCCACCCCGCTTGACCTTCTTAATATGGCGGCAGGAAAAGGGCGGGAAAAATCAGGCCCTGTTGTTAGTACCCCTGCTAGCTGTGGTGCCACTGACTTTAAATCCTTTTTCCCCAGACAGATTGGTTTCATGTTCGTGGATGTTCAAAAACACAAGTCCCTTGTTTTTATCGCAGTCTGTGCAAGATGCCATGTAAAGATCTGTTCTGTGTCCCCAGAGGAATTAGAGCAATCATTCCTACCCATGTGAAAGTTTTTGCATGTTTTGCCAGACTAGTTGTTTTCAACCCTTGCAAGACAGATTCTGTCTTCCACAATACTGTGAGCTATCCTCCACAGTTCCTCGGGGACACAGAAGGAGTTTATGTTGTCACACAATCCAAGATTCATCAAGGTACCCAATTTACAAGCCTAGACGGAAAAGAACATTAATTTTTGTGGAGCTGATGAGCGTACATCATTCCTTCTCTTTGCTTCCTCAGACCACTCACTCATAAAGGTATCTTAATGTTGTTGTTGTTGTTGCTGCTACTTCCAATTTTACAGTATTTTGCCAAAGCAAAGCACTGTGGAAGGAGAGCTGATCCCACAAATGTGGAGCACTGCCCCCATCCAGTGGCACTCACTGACACTCCCCAGGGCTAATAACAACGAACTGCAACAAACACTCACCTCTAATGTCTTCCCCCACATTGTTTGCAGTCATTCACACTGAACCTGGAAAAATGTGAGAAACAACAAGTTGGTTCTAGCTTGTGTTAAGTACATTTTCCCTTTTCTACCTCTGTTTTCTGTAGAAACTGTCCTCTAGAGCTCAGTCCCTGAAGTAATATCCAAAAATGCACCTGCCCAGGGGGGACCTTGTGTCTCTCCAGGAGAGTGCAGTCAGGGGACATGGGGCTCAGGGACAGGACAAGAGGAAAGGTTCCAGGAGGCTGCAGCGAGGAGGATTTGGCTCTGGAGAGGTACCTGGCACAGCAGAGCAGACTGCACCCACCTGCCTGTGCCAAGCAGCTCCTTCAGTTCCCAGAGCTCCCTGCAGAACTGCACCTGGGGCTGTGCCTTAAGTACGGCGTGTCACAGTGATGCTGGCCAGGAAATCTCTGCTCTTCTGAGCATGGCTTAGCCAGGATCATAGCTTAGGCTGGCCTTAGGGGATAAACACCCGTGCAGCAGCTGGGTGCCAGCAGCTTGCCCTGCCCCAGCTGTGGACAGAGCAGCACTGCCAAGCTTGGCACTGCCAAGCGCTTCCCAGGCTGTGACACGGTGGCTGCCAGCCAGGGACTGTCAGGAGGCTTAAACTGCCCGACCAGGCACCCCATGTGCCCGCCTGGATTTCCCAGACTGCCAGGCCTGGATGTGCTTCAGCACAGACACAGGTTCTGGAGGTGCCACAGCTTTTTCCAGAGCAGCTTTTTCCAGAACCTCACCCCGGCAGAGCCCACGGGCAGGGTCTGAAGTCTCTCCATACACCTCAGCTTGGACGGGAATTCTGCTCCTGCCTCCAGCTCCAGCGTCACAGCCCAGCCCCTGGCCTTGCAGGCACACAGAGGAGCCCCAAGAACATTTTGGGAAGGTGTTCCAGCCACACGAGCCCGCAGGGATGGTGGCTGTGGCAGGGACATGGGGTGCAAGGTCTGCAGGCTGCCTCCTGCAGTGTCCTTCGACCCTTTGGCACGGCTGGAAACACTTCCACACATAAATAATAATGAATAAGTACTCCACAGTGCTGGGGAAACCCTAGGAAAATACATGGCTGGTGCATTTTCCAGCTGCATTCCCACTTAATTAATTGCTTGTATCAAACCAGCACCCCAAAGTCTCGTTTTACTGACAGCTCTACAAACCCAGTGTGGTGCTTGTGAAGGAACCCATCCACTCCCCAGCCAGCGAGAGCTCCCAGAGAAGAAACCACGAGTTTAAAACTCCAAATAAAACCACATATTTGTTATTCTGGACACCTGCCTGTTATTTTCTGTTTGTCCTTCGTGCTTTCCTGCAGAAACAGGGTAGTTTAACCTGCTGTAACATTTATGTTCTATTTTTATTAAGTAGCGTTTTCCCTCTGGTTTTGTACTTTGCATCTCAAGGATTACCCACACAGCTGGGTTAAATCCAAGCCACCTCCCCCCTTGGGTGTCCTGACACCTGCTGTGCCACTAAACTGTGCATGTGGCAAAAATGAGAGTGCAGGGCAGTTTGCATCTGAAGGGAATCCAAATGAAGCCCTCTGGATCTTACCTCTGGCACACGCTCATGTGGGCCGGGATTTGCAAAGTTTGTTGTTTAGTTTAGTTACCACTGTAAATTAAACTTTCACAAATCAAACCCTGGCGATAAAATCTAAGACCAAGCTTTCCTTTCTCATCGCTGTGAATGAAATCATCATCCAGTCATTATATATAAAGCATAACACGGTAGAGGGTTTCTCTGGACTTTGTTGATTTTGATCCAAGTTGATATTTTAAAATATCTATCCCATAAATATATCTCTATATTTATACACAGACATGCAGTGTTCTGGTTGCATTCCTTTAGGTGCCTTTCCATGGCCAAAATAACATTCCTGAGTGTGTAAACATTTTGCGAGACTCTCATTCAAAAAAGAAACAACATTTTTCAGATACGCTTTGAGGACAATATTCTGTCTTCGGCTAGTTTCAGAAGGGATGTTTCCATGCTCTAGTTAACAGCTTAAAACCATTTAAAACTCCAGCTAAATTCCAGTTTGATTGCACTCATCCCCCTGTGCCACAGCAGCATAAAGCCAACAGCAGCATAAAGCCCTCAGCAGATCGCTGTTTCTGCAAACGCAGGGCAATCCTCAGAATCCCTGTTTTCATCCATCCTGCCTTTCCTGCCTTTGTGCTCCCAGTTTCAGCCTGTCAGGCTGTTTCCACGGGAAACACGCCCAGGCTTTGGTGCTGTGTGGAATACTTAAAGCACTTGGTGAATGTGAACTGCCAGAAGTAGCAATAATATTATACACCTCAGTGGGCAGACCTTGGGCAGCCCCGGTGCCCTGGCAGCTCGCACCGGGTACAAAGTTCCTGAGCAACGTTTACACAGCTTCTCCTCTGAGAATCATGTTTCAAGTTTGCTCAGCTCGCGGAGCAGCCGAGGGTGAGGGACTGGCAGCACAAAGATTAAGCTCAGCTCAGCCCTGAATGAATGTTGTTTTTAATCTTGCCTGTTCCTGCAAAGGCTTTCCTGCTGGCACAGTTTTAATTACTTGGACACTCCGGTTATCAGCAGCACTTACAACAGCAGGCTTCCCACTGGGGAACCAGTTCGCAGTGAAAGAATAATTGCCATTTCACCTTGGAAGTGCCACACAAGCTGAACTCAGTGGATGCCCTCTGCCAGCATCCCCCAGAGGCTGGGAGTGGCGTTCCCCACCTGTAATCCAAGGCGAAATGTTAATGACACTCAAAGTCTTGCTCAGGACACAGCTCCGGCAAACCCGGAGTGAGATGGTCATTCCAG
Source organism: Rhabdornis inornatus (assembly GCA_013397075.1). Taxonomy (NCBI): domain Eukaryota; kingdom Metazoa; phylum Chordata; class Aves; order Passeriformes; family Rhabdornithidae; genus Rhabdornis; species Rhabdornis inornatus. The sequence continues at coordinate 4,609 of VWZS01002885.1, forward strand.
TCTCAGTTCAACTCCCTGCTTTTCCCAGAGCATCACCCCCAGCAGGAAATACCATAGATTTGCACCAGATGTATGGTTGCCACATACAACCATACAACCATAGAATTGTTTGTGGGAAACACAACTCTTAAAATTCCCTCTCACTTTTAAACATATAAAATCTCACTGAAAAATTGCTCTCTTTATCCTTGCTCTACCTTATTACCGGACCTACGGGTTGGGATTTTTTGTTACTTTGTCACATTGTGCTGAGCAGTTAATTAACTTCCCTCTGCATAGCTTAGGTTGCTGTTAACCTGCATCCCACAGCAGTTATTTCATCGTCCTTTAACGTGGAAGGTTAGGAGAGAACCGAGAAGCTCTTTCTCTTCTGTTCTCTCTGCTCTGATACTCCAAATAACAAAATAAACACGTCACCATTTGATGTCACAGGGTCGAATGATGATTTTTGTGCTGTCAAACACCTCGTTCAGCTGCACTGTGGGGGTGGATTTTCTCATCTACTGGGGAGATTTAAGAAAATAAAGGAGTTAAAAAGAAGTATGTAGGAGAAAACAACAACGCTTCCCTGGCTTCTTGATGTCAATGAGCACACCAGTAACTGATACTTTGGTATTTCCATTGTACTTGTGACAGAAAAGGATCATAGAGAACACTCCCAAGGGTTGTGTAAGATCACTGACCGCTTTTTGCAGGAATTCTCGTGTTAGTCCTTGAAATCCCCAGCTCTCCGGGGTGTCCCTGGGCATGACAGTTTTGTCAACTGAGCTCTGCCCCACTGGGGCGCCCCAGGAGTCCTGACACCCGTTACTAATACCATCCGTTTCTGAAATTACTTTGGGTTATTTCACTTCACCTGTGGAGGAACCTGACACATCTGGCTCTCTCGTCCATCCTTTTTGCCACATGCGTGTGGGGGCACGACGAAGGGCAGATCTTGGAACTCACTTCCAGGGAGGAAACAATAAACCTGACAAAAACATCAGGGCAGGTTTGGAGATCAGACTAAAAGTAAGAGAAAGCCCTGCACAAGAGGGCCCTAAGGGGTGAGAAGAGTGATAAGCAAAGTAAAATGAGACATTACTATTAAAAAAAAGTTTACAAACCTCTTTAAATCAACCAAGGGCCACCTGGAGGGCACTGGAACCTCTCCTCCTGATGGAGCAAGGCTCAGGGTACTGCTGTGGTACCACACCTGTTTGTGCCAGACCTGTTTGTGCCAGACCTATTTGCTCCCAAGTTACTCAATCTCCTCTACAGGCACAGCAGCACTGGCACTCCAAGGAGTTTATCTCACACTGCCAAGCTTCCTCCTAGATAACGAGCTCTGGCTGGCTCTGTTCCCAGCATCTTTCCAGGTTTAAACTACAAATCCTAATGTGTCTCTCAGACAAACAGTCTCCATGTATTTATGTGGATGAAGTTTTTCTTACCTGATTTGGTGTTGTCAAGCAAACAAATCTCTGCTTCAGTAGTGTCACCTGAGCCTTGACTCAGGTCTTTTGTATGAATCTGGTGTGTCAAGCAACCACAACTCCCCTGCATCCTTCCCTGGCCTAATGAGGTCCTAAACAAGTAAATTAAAACTACCTGTGCTTTAAGTGGCTTATACGTCAGTCATAAAGAATAATAAAAGCCCCGTGGGCAGCAGGGGAGGGGGATTCTGCCCCTGAGCTCAGGTGATAACCCACCTGCAGAGCTGGGTCACAGCAGCAGGAGGACGTGGAGCTGCTGGGGAGAGCCCAGAGGGGAAGGGCTTCAAACTGACCCAGAGTGGTTTTAGATTGGATATTGGGAAGGAGCTGTTCCTTGGGGTGATGGACAAGCCCTGGCACAGGGTGCCCAGAGAAGCTGTGGCTGCCCCTGGATCCCAAGGCCAGGCTGGACACTGGGGCTTGGAGCAGCCTGGGATAGTGGAAGATGTCCCTGCCCATGGAATGGGTGAATCCGGATGAGTTTACGGTCCCTTCCAACCCAAACCTTTCCGCGATTACCTAACGGCCAGGTACTCTAAAATCTTTCTGTGATTCTGATTTAAGCTCAAAGCACCCTCAGGGCAGAACAGCTCTATTGAAACAAACGCGGAGCTGCCCCGGGGCAGCCGCAGGTTCGGATGAGAGCCGAGCATCCGACCCAGCGCGGCAGCAGCAGAGGGAAACAGCGCTGCTGCTCGTCCCCACGGCACGGCCGGAACAAAGCTGCGAGCGGTGCCGTGAGCAGCATCTCCCTCTCCGCTCCCTCTGAATCCTTCCCGATCCCAATCCCGATCCCGGTACCCGTTATGCGCCTCCCGCCGCCAGAGGACGCCTCCTGCCGCCGCGCGCGTTCCGCCGCTCGGCCCCGCCGCTCCCGCCTCCCCGCGCCGCGATTGGCTGAGCCGCGCGCGGTGCGCAGCGCGATTGGCCGCGGCGCCGGCCGCCCGCCTTATATAAGGGGAGCGAGGGCGGGGCTTGCCCGTAGTCCGCGGGCGCTGCGGGCGGGGAGAAGATGGCGGCGGTGCGGGCTGTGTGCGTGATGCGGGGCGAGGGGGCTGTGGAGGGCGTCATCCACTTCGAGCAGCAGGTGAGGGCACGGCCGGGGCGCCGAGACCACCGGCGGGGGCGAAGCCCCCCGGATCTCCCTCTTCAGCCTCCTCCCCGTGGGCAGAGGGGTGGGCTCAGCTCGAGGGCGCTGCGGTTCCAAATGGCCGCGGCCCTTGGGAGCTGCGCTGGCCCTGGGGGTCGGCCAAGGAGCAGCGGCCACGGGGTCACTCGCGCTCCTCTGTGAAAGTACAGGATCTTTCTAGAAGACGCCATCAGATAACGGGTATTCTTTGCGCTTGGTGATAAAATAGGGGAGGGAATGTGTTTGAGGGCGTTAAACGGACACAAACATTCTGTACAGAGTTGTCGTGTGCTCGTGGTGGGGCCTCCAGTGTTTTCTGTCACCTTCGTTTGACACGGAGCCGTGCAATGCCAAAGTCCTTGTGCTGATAAATCTTGTTCTTGAAGGGTACTGGGCCGGTGAAAGTCACTGGGAAGATCACTGGATTGGCCGATGGAGAGCACGGTTTCCACGTCCATGAGTTCGGTGACAACACCAATGGTAAGATGTTCTTCCGGGCCTTCGGGTCACGGCTGGAAAGTGGCTGCTCAGCTTTCAGGAGCTGCTTGTGGTTTTGCAGCAGCAGCTCGGGTCTCAGGGCTGTAAATCTGTGTGAGAAATCGTGACCTTGTTCGAGGAATTGCTTCTTGGATAATACTGTGAGCAAGTTGAGGCTGGTGGTCAAGACCTGACATACCAAGCAGTCACTTGAATGCTTAGATAACCCAGCATTATGAAATAAGAAATCTGGTTGAGCGTGGGACTTAAGTGCGTAGCAGGTGATTTATCTCCAGGGGATTAGCAGGGCATGGCACGGGACAGGAGCTATGTGCTGTGGCTGGGAGCGATGCGGGAGCAGTAGGTTTATCCTGGGATCCTGTTCTCATGCTGTGCTGTGTTCCAGGCTGCACCAGTGCTGGGCCTCACTTCAACCCGGAGCGGAAGCAGCACGGGGGTCCCAGCGATGCTGAGAGGTGAGGCCAGGGCAATGGACACTGCTGGGGGCTTGGGATGTGCCAGAAAAACCCAGGCACTTTCTGCAGGGCTCCCTTACCCACACTTTGGTAACTCCAGTAGTTAGTTTCTGCTGTGTGAAATACTCTCCTGGGGGCATTTTCTGTTTTTGTCATGGCTTGGGAGGAGGGGACAGTAAGGGCCTGATGCTCATGCCGAATGTCTGTGCTTCAGTGGGATCTGAGACCTGACTCTTTGCTGGGAGCAGCTCTCACAGCCCAGCTCCCTTGGGTGGTTGCCAGAGGACGTGGCGTGGCTGTGTGTGCTGGGTTTGCGAAGCAGGGCTCAGGCAGCCTGGCCTTGCCCAGGGACCAGCCTGGCATCAGGATCGGCCTCACAGTGGTCATGCTGGTGTCTGTGAGTGCTCCTCATGTGGTTGATAAATCCCACCTGAGTTGCAGGCCAGCCGAGCTGGATGCTGGATGTGGGCCAGCTCCTGCATGACACAGCATGAAATGTGTGTCGGGGCCCTGGCAGCCAGTGCTTGGGGCTAAAGGTTGGGATTGCATAGACATTGTGGCTTCTGGAGCTTCGGTAGATCCTGCTCCTGGTGTGGCTGTGGGCAGGGGAATTCCATAGGAGGGGTGCAAGAAATGGATCATGCTTTTATCAGTCAACAGCAACAATTGGATTGAAGCTTTCTGGAAACTTAAATTAAGCATAATCCTCAGGGGAGAGCTGCCATTAACCCAGTTCTATAAGACTTCATTAAAAATAAGGAATCTGTGTAAAAAGCTGATGGCCAGTTCTGGGCTGGCTGAGCTGGTCCCCCAGCAGGAATGTTTCAGTATTCCAGGTTCTGAATCTGGACAGAGGAGCCTGATGGAGCAGGATTAGTTACATTTTGAGTGAATGCTGTGCTTGGGACAGGTGTGCAGGACACAGCACACCAGAATGTCCAGAAGTCCTGTGAAAATGCCACTGCTGGAGGCTCAGTTCTCCAGGAAAGCCTTACCAGAGATGTAGCTCTGGTAGAAGCTGTGTGGGAGAGCAGTATGCCAAATGATGGGGCAATGCCAAACTGGAATGATCATCTCTTGTACTTTGGAACAGAGCAGTTCCTGCCTTGCCTCTCACCTGCTGCCTGACAAACTGCTTTTACTAATCCTCCTTAAAACCACAAGCCTGCAGCTGCCTCTGGAATAGCTGAGCTGTCATGGACAGCAAAAGCTCTGAGAACAGTGGCAGTGTTCCACCAAGTCTGCAGCAAAGGTTGTTCCACTGGATGTGGGAGCCTTTGTTATGTTGTAACATTAATTCCTAGCCTTCCCCTTGGAAGAGCTTTCAGTCCAGGCTCCTTTCTGAGTTTCCCGTGTTTCTGTGCAGGCATGTGGGAGACCTGGGCAATGTGACTGCCAAAGGAGGCGTGGCAGAGGTGGAGATTGAGGATTCCGTCATTTCCCTCTCTGGACCACACTGCATCATCGGCCGTACCATGGTGGTGAGTGCCCAGGGGCCTTGGGAAACTCCAGAGCAGGTAAAGGGGATTTACAGCCATCCCTCTGTGTCTTAGCATGGCACTTCACTGCCATGACCCTAATTCCCTGCCAGCCTTTGGAGACGTCCTTCTCTAACTCTACCCCTTCCTGCTGCGGGTGCCTGAATCGCCCTGGAGGTTTTGGAGGCAGCTCCTCTCTTAGGTCCCGTTGGGAGTTTTTAGCAGGGCTATCAGCTTGGTATTGTGCAACTAGTTTGGTGGTGATGCTGCTACCGGGTGCAGTGGTGACTGGATCCACAGTTGGATGGATTAAGGTCCATTAAATTCTCTTGCAGGTGCACGAGAAGCGGGATGACCTGGGCAAAGGGGGAGACAACGAGAGCAAGTTAACTGGAAACGCAGGGCCCCGCCTGGCCTGCGGGGTGATTGGGATTGCCAAAAGCTAAGTGTGGTACCTGCAGTGCTCTTCCATTGCTGCTCTTGCCCTTCCTCATGCCAGTTCAAGATTTGTCATTTATCTTCTGCTCGTCTGCATCCCGAGCAGCACTCACACACTGGAGACTGACCGAGTTTTGTATGATGTACATTCAATTAAAGTGTCCCTGATGGAACTGCTCTGTGATCTCTGCTCACGCTCCTGCTGTCACCATTCCGTGTCACATCCCTGCTCTGAGGGAAGATGTGAGTAGTGCTGCTGTCTCAGACCCCGGATGAGCCCCACGTGCTCTGGCAAAGAGCAGCAGTCCCCGGGTGTGCCAGGGCTTCCTCATGGGGCAGGGGCATTTGTAGGCTTCAAACTTGTCTAATAAATGTTCTGGGCAGATACACCTGGGTCTGGCTGTCTGTGAACAGGGAACCACCCCAAATCTGACTCTGCTGGGGAAAAAGGGTCCTGGTCTTCAGTAGGTGGGTGGTTAAATTCCATCCCGCAACAAGGTTCCAGGCAGTATCCCAGGAGTGACCACTGTGTGCCAGTGCCAGCCTCCATTCTGTGTCCTTCTGAAACAGATTTCAGGGTCTCTCTACTTCAACAGAGAAAATGAGTCATTTAATGAGGACTTGTATCAATGTTCTTTCTTCTGTACTTCAGTATATTCATGGAAGTAGCAGGCTGTAGTTCTAGGTAACCCCATTCCACTGAGGCACATTACTAAGGGAACTGGGTAGTGGAGCAGGAATACTGTAAAAATACTTAGAACTTACGTTCCCTGTTGCTGCCAGACCACTGTGACTCTTCACCTCCCTGTGCCTCTTCCAGAGGGTTGGTGCTGCTGCTGTGAGGGTTATGCACAAGGCAAGGCACTGTTGCAGAAGGTGGTAAAGAGTTGCCCCACAGTTTTCCAGGCTCTGCTTTCAAAACCTTACTGAGGCAGAGAATAGGGGTGGGATTCGTGTGAACAGAGCAGCCTTTTCTTGTTTCCAGCTCTGTAAGGAGGTGTTCTCAGTGAAACAAACCCTCCCTCCTTCAAGAGACGAGGCAGCTTTTTCCAAGGCTCAAACCTCGATATGTGGCACAAGGCAATGTCCCAGGGGCTCGGCAGGAAACCACCAGTGAGGACACGAGTTTTAACACGTGGAAGTTGAGGTCACTACAATCTGTAAACAGGTTCTTTCTCTCTTTATTCTGCTATTGCAAGAACATAAAAATATATGTCCTCTCCCCAGTCCAGAGCTCCACAGTGGCTCTCCCACCCTCTGCCCCCCCCCTCCCCGAGACAATTCCCTCTGCTGCAGGGCAGCTGTGAAAAAAGGACTGATGTAAGGAAGCAGCAGCCCTTTCCTTGGGGCAAAATCCCTAACTTAAAAGGAAGAACACACCTCTATCAAGGAGAAAAAAACCACTGAATGTCCACAGGATTCAGGATTTGCCCCGGTGCTGCTGGGGTTAGGGGAGCGCTGAGCCACGTAGGCTGGGCTGAACTTCCCAAAGTGTCCCTGCCCCAGGAATCAGCCATGGAGAACTGCACCAGCCCCCGGCACAGCAGACAGAACATGCAAGTGCTCTGGAGACGAGGTGGCCCAACACCCAGGAACACCAGGAGCTGCCATCTGTCCCCCCAGCCCATGGGGTCACAACCTACCTCTGGCAGGGTGAGGAAGGGCAGGCGTTCCTGCAGGAGCAGCCCCATCTCCATGGAGGAAGGGCCAAGTCCTTGTCCAGCCCCACCCCGAGAGCCAGGCTGGAATTCTGGTGCCTCCGAGGTCTCACTTCCCAACAAGTACAAAAGCTGCAGAGCCCAGCACACGCTGTGGAACATCAGAGCAGACAGTCCGTGCCTGAAGGTGTCACCACTTAAAAAAAGGCAAATTAAGGGTGACAGGAACCACAGAACTAATTGAGGGGGAGGAGAGGGGAAAAAAAATAAAGAATGGATTGCATTGCAAACGCTAAAACAGTTAACTATGCAATTAACATCTTGAAACTAACTTTTACCCGGGGTGGTCAAGCAGCTCCATAAAATGCAGCAATCTAAAACTCCAGAGGACTGTTACAAATAAAAATTTGCTTCTGTGAATCACTACACAAACAGATGGATTTCCTTTAACAAACAGAACCAAAACAGTCTAATTTAGACTCCAGTACAGCTTTAACAGTTCCAACTTTAGGCTGCTGAACACTCCTTTTCCACTTCAGTGCAGCGTAGGAAGAATAGCACACGTTAAAAGTTTGTTACGAAAATAGAGTTTATTAAAAACACATCCCTATTGTTTTGAGGAGCTTTCACCGTTACCTTTTCTTAAATTAAAAAAAAAATAGAAAGCACTTCTACTTCTGATTCGTAAACTTTTTAAAGTCAAAACTTTAAAAAAGTTACAGCAAAAATGGGTAATATTTTAATCATCTCTTCAGTATTTTATGTTATGTTGTGGCTATTTTAAATAGAAGGGAAGCAATCAAATTGCTCACAGTGCCCCGCGTCGGGGGCGCAGGGGCAGAAGGAAGCGGATTTACAGCACTGTACAACTCGAGCTCCACGCTCCAAGCCGGGCTGTGGCTCTAGCGCGGCGCCTCGGACGCCGAGCCCGTGTCCTTGTCCGCCTGTTCCAGGGATGAGGTAGCCTCGGGCGCTGACTCTGGCGCGGGTTTCGCACCCGCGAGTTCAGCGTCTCCCGCAGCCAGTTCTGAAACGAGTTCCACACCCTCCGCTTTGCTGCCGTGGGGCTCATGGTTTTTGTCGCCCTCCGCCCTGTCTGTCACCTCCGGCTTTTCCCTGCCGCGCGTTTCTTCCTTGTCTCTACGAGACTCTCGATCCCTGGAATCCCTCTCCCTGTCTCGGTGGCCGCTGGAGCGCCTGTTCCTGTCCTCCGAGTCCCTGTGCCTGTCGCGCTCGGGGCTGCGCCGTCCCCAGTCTCGCCTGTCGCGGCCACCCGGCCGCTCGTGCTCCCGCTCGTCACGGCCGCTGTAGCGTTCCCGGTCATTCTCCGCCCGGTTCCCAAAGGATCTCCTCCCGAACCGCTCCTGGTCTCTGCTGGGCGTGTACTGCCTGTCGTTCCTGAACTGCCGCCCGTCCCTGTTCTCCTCGGGCCCACCGCCGGGCCCGCCGCCGCCCGGGCCGCCCCCGGGCCGCACGAAGTGGCCGGGCGGAGGGAAGGGGGTTTTCATTCCGTGCGGGGGAGGCATCCCGAAGCCGCCGGGGCCCGGCGGAGGCCCTCTGTGCATCATGTGCGGGGGCATGTGGCGCGGGGGCATCATGGGGAAGCGCGGCAGCGGTGGTGGCGGCGGCATCCCCGGCGGGCGCTGCAGCGGGATCAGCCCGGGCCGGGCGCCCAGCAGCCCCGTGGACGGAGTCTGCAGCCCCACCACGGGCGCGGGCGGTGGCGGGGCCACGCCCTGGGTGCCTGCAAGAACACACAAGGGACAGTCAGAGCCGGGCAAGGGAGAATACAGAGCATTTCCATAACTTTTATCCGAGGAAAAGACCACCCCAGAACCTGGAGCGGAGCTTCCTGGACTCTCCATTGCTGCCAACACGCCGCTGTGCGCTGCTGGCAGCAATGACTGTGCCCAGGGCAGCAACTGACCCCTGATCCCACAGGCTTCTTTCGGGGAGAGCCTTTGCCCTTGTGCAGCTCAGCCTCCTGCCTCCTCAACCGACTGCAGCCAAAGCCCCTTCCTGGTGGTGTGCTTCCAGGGAAAGATACCTCACCCCCTCCAGTTGGATTCAAACATTTCCCTCTGCTACAAACAGCAGCTGAACAGCCCAGAGCTGCACAGCATCAGCAAGAGGCTCATGCACATAGGCAGCAGAGATGAGCCTGGAATACAGCTGGAGCACAGCTCTGTTTGCCATTCCAGAGAAAAGGGACACAACAAAGATTCATTTCAGAATAAAGCTTGCAATGTAAACAAAAAGAAATGCAAGAGATCAATCTTGACTTCTTTCTTTTATAATACTGTTTCATCCTTTATAGCACATATCCAGCATCAACTATTTTCCAGTTTTGCTCCTATGCTCTTCATAGGAGGAAAAAAACTCCCTCTCCAAATATAGTGTCAGCCCAAAGCTCCTAGACACCAATACAAAGAGCCAGAAGGAATTCTGCACTTCAGCTGAGGCCATCCCACCCCAGGGCAGGTGCCTCCCCAGTCTGAACCAGGAACACTGTCCAGTGCTCGTACTGCTCCCATCTGCTCCTGCTCACCAGCACCTCCTGCCCTAGAAACACAGCTCCTGCCTGGATAAAACCAGAATGAAATACTGTGGGAATTCCTGTTGGAATTAGTGTCAGCAGAGGAAACTGCACTTTTCAGCAAAAGCTTCACGAGCAGCAACACCAGCTCCCCTTCGGCTGCCCTGGTGTTCCAGCCCTCCCTTCTCTGGCTGTGGCACCTGTCCCAGACAAACGCGAGCCCTGTGTGCTGCCCTCACCACACCACTGACTTTTAGGGACGTCTCTGACAGAAACCTTTTCACCTGTGTACTCTTTAAATTCATACTGGAATGAAATTGTGTTTTGCCAGTGAGAAGACTCGCGTGACATCTTCCAGCCCATGACATCCCCTTCCCTTCCCCTACAAGCAGTCAGACACAGCTTTACAGGTCACGCTCTCGGAGAGAAATGCTCCAGTACCAACAGCATTTTTTTTCTGCATTTTTCCCTTTCTCTAAAATGCAGAGCCTTTCCCCCTCCTGGTCAATAACCAGGTCTGGAATCATCCAGTTTAAACTCCTCCTGTAACAGAAGTACAGATCTGACAAGACAACTCCTAGCTAATGATGTCTCCCAGGGATTCTGAGGTTTAGGTATATTCTTGTTGGTAAAATCATCTTTTCATCTTCCCCAGAAGATTAAAACAAGGCAGAATAGAATAACTGAGAACTAAAGAGCTGAAGTTAAGCCTATGTTTCTACCTAGACACAGCAGAGCAGATGTGGGTTACCAGAGCATGAACATGAAGTGAGGGAGGGAGGTTTCACATTTATTAAGCACAAGTCATCTAATTTCTCAACCTTATTTCTACACAAACTGCAGCACTGAAGCAACATAATGGTACCTGGAATTCCTTCATGCTGGAAAGCTGCACACTTTTTATTTCAAATTCATTTTAAATATCAACCCCCTTCAATGCTGAGGCTAAAGCAGCTGTAGAACTACTAGACTTTCCTCACTCTGCTGACAAATCAGGCACCAACTACAAATCTAAAGAGCCGTCCAGAAACACATCACAGTTTACTGAAAATACTCAGGGACATTCATGGTACAGACACACACACCATGTCTGGGGCAAGTCAAAGTCCTCTTTTGGTTTAGGAAGTCCTTGACATTCAAGTAGTTTCTTGAACTGGGTATGAACTCTCTGAGCTCTGAGAGAAACCCCGAGGTGATTTCCTGACCCAGCTTGTCCTACTGGAGCCAGTTCCCTCACACCTGACACCTGCTCCTCTGTCCCAATGTGCAAAACCACACCTTGCCTTCACAAGATTTTATTGGTTTTGGAGGAGCAACCATCACACACCAAGGCGTTCTAAGTTTCATCACTTGACTCCTATGACACAGCCTAAGTGCTCAGGCTGGCCTGAAATATCTTCTGTCCACAGAGGGCACAGGAGCCATCCTCACTGCTTTGATAAATTAGGTATGAACCCAGATTTCCATGCCACTGTGATCCAGATCTGATAAGCTCTCCCAGCTGGACAAAGCCTATGTTCCCTTAGGATAATTCCCATGTCATCAATGCTGACACACCTGATTTACTCTTACACAAACTCTGCTCACTAAGTGGTTCCAGTAACTCACAACCCCTTAAATCACTTGCCATCACGTGCAGCTCTGTGGTTTCCGTCTGTCCCAGCACACAAACCTCAAGGAAACACATGGAACAAGCCAAAAGCTCACAGATCCAGCACAACAGCAGCAGGTTTTCACTCCACTTTGAGGCTGCTGCTCTCCAGTGGGGAACGTGGCATCTTACAGCTAGAACATTAAATACTGCCAGGGAATTCTTGAGAGAAGGACCATGTTTTAAGTCTGGTGGGTTTCTGCTGGAGTTTGATACAGAACCTTTCAGAGCAAGTCAAGACTGTAAAGAAAGAAGGCTGAACTAAAGGGCCTAAGTACGGAGTCACAGCTGAAAAAACTTGCCAAAAACCCCCAACATTTTGGGACAGTCACATTCTGAAGAGCTCAGAGAATGCTATATTTGTGTTCTATGATTTAATACAGATTACAAAAATCACCTCAGAACAAGCCACCAGGGGAGCTAAGAGCAATAACTGAGCTCGCACTACCAGGAAGTGAATGCCAAAATCGACGGGAATTCCACAATAGGTTAGCTTTGATTACATATTATGATCCTTGAAAGAATTTGGGTAAAAAGAGCACTAGATGAGGAGCTACAACTGCAATAGGGTGCATTTCATCAGGATAACAGACCACTGAACCTGAGTATTCCAAACACAGCATCTGCAGTTTATTAAAGGCCCGACCTACACCATTTGCTCAATGCTGGAAACACGTGGACCAATCTCAAAAAACCTAAAGGCTGTCATTTCCTGTAGCAGGCACATGTCAAAGGAGCCTACAAATACTTGCTCTGCAGATCATTTCCAATTCCCTGAGCACACACTCACTGAGCCATCACAGCCTGGACTGTCATCTTCCCAATAACAACAAGGTGTAACAGCAGAGAATGAGGTCAAGGGCACAACTAAATCACAACAACCTGACAGCGGGCTTTAGAAAAAAGCTCAAAAAATCCAGACCCAAAGTCCAAGAGGCATCACTTCCCTGAAGCACAACCATGTGCTGGTTGGAAGGGATGAAGGAATTACAGTGGAGGCACAAAGGAAATCAGTGGAGTTGAGACAGAACTTATGAAAGGGTATGAAATGTTACAATGATCCCTTCAGAATTACTTTGTAACATGTCTCCCACAGAAAAACTGAACCTAGAGAGAGAGGCAGCAGTTTTTGATGTTACAGAAGTTATTAAAGAGCTCCTCTGTTTTGTAGGGATTACAGAAGTGTTCCCAAGCCAGAAATCTGGATCTCTCCCACAGCCTCTTCCCAGCAATCTTCATCCCTTGAGTCCAGCCTGCTGCAGGAGCTCTCCTATCCTGCCCAAATACCCTGAGAACATTTCCTCATCCTTCCCAGGACACTCTAGCCTCTCACATGCAGACCTAGATCCAAGAGCTTGATGCAAGAGCAACTCCAAGCGCTTTTAAGAAGAGTATAATTACTGCTAGCTTACTGAAAGGTTTTAAAAAGCCACTACAACTGATAGTAACCTTTTCTCTTTAATCACATAAAATAGTATCATTTGTTTCCTCTGGTTTTCCTGTCTGTTTTATCAGACTGAACAGCCCTGCAACTCCAGAATGTTCAGGATGGGTTTCACGTAACTCTTTAATTATAAATAACTTCTCGAAATTAGACACTCCCCAACATCAAATGCTATTTCTTTTAGGCAAACATACAGATCTCAGCCATTACTCCAGGATTCCTCTGTGAGCTCTAAACCCTCCCCTCACTGACAGTGGTCACTCCGACCACATAGAGAACTTTATCTGCCTCAACCACTCAGTGAATAAGTTAACAAAAGCAGAGGCAGGTTTCCAAGGTTTCTCAAATTCAACTTCCCTGGATTTTTAAGAATAAAAAGCAGCTGCTGTCCAAGGAACTGATCTGGGTGTTTAATTTAGCTCAATCTTCATTTTGTAAAACCTTTTTGTCATGTGCGCAGAGATACAGCAAAGTGCAGAGGAGCCTCATATATTCCAAAGGCCTGGAATACCAAGTGCAGGTTATGCTGTCCAAAACAGTGGAACTCCAAAACTCTGTGCTACCTTTACAGAAAGTGTCATTCAGCAGGAAGGTGTGAATTTCTGAAATTCCTAACAAACTTCCCTGGTGTCACCACTGAGTTTCTTAAGCTTGTCTCTATTTTGAAAGGTCTTCTGTCAAGTTTTCAACATGAAGGATCCCTAAATCGTTAAGTCATGGATGGAAAATTCAGCCCTCACATCCAATAGAGCAGTGAGCTCTGAGGGAGACAAATCTCTGACTTTCCTCAGTGATCACTGAAAATTCTGGGCAGAAACACACTAACACAAAATCAGCTTTTTCATTCATTGCTTAGGCTCTCAATAGGCTACAGATAGAGACTAAAATCCCATAAATGCAGTAATCTCACTAAAATTTGTAGGTAACAAGTCTCTTGAATAAATTCTTGACACTGGCCCATCCAGACCATCATAAAATAAGCATTTAGCAGAGCTCTGTAACAGTTCACACTCCCTTTCAAAATCTGACCAAGTCTGTATCATATCAGCAAAAGTAATTTATGCAACATACTCCCATTATCTTGGGTTTACCAGTCAAAAAACATTTGGTAATATTTAAATAGTATCTTCTTAAAAGGTTCCAAAATCTGTCCTTCTGCAGGGTTGCATAAAAGCTTTTGGTTTTCTGTTCTACTAAAACAATTTATTCCATACATAATATGAATTCAGATCCTCAGAGATCTCAAAAATACATATAAAAAACCAAAAATAGCTTCTCTGCAATTTTATACATGTAATAGTTGAGTCTAAAACCTGGTTCCTGTGCCATACAGAGGTGTTGTTTAGGTTCATTTCCTACACCGTATAAACCTTCACTTGTTCAGTGCCAGTCGCATTTGAAGTTGTAACTTCCACATTAGGGCTTTGTTTCTTCAGAAAACAAATCTTCAATAGTAAAAAATATTGACTGTTTCTTCTGTGCAAAATTAAGCCTCTAAAATTGATTTCAAAGCCAACAGTAGGACAGAAATTGCAACAAGTCGAGAAAAATGTGCTTCCCTTTCCCTGGACCGGAAGTCAGTAGCCAAATCAAAATGGTATTTTACGTGTAGGGAACCATGAAATGCGCAACTTACAGAAGAGGAACTTACCAAGGAGTGGAACAGCCTGGGTGACGGGAGCAGGGACATTGGTAGGTGCTACAGGAGGTGGAACAGTGCTATACATTTTGGAAGCGTCAGTATTTTCAGCATTCCCTCTGCCTCCAGAAACTACTGTTGGGATGGGATTTCCTACAGACGACTCCTTGGTAGCGTCCTCATTCCCACCAGCTGCTGTAGCTGAGGAACAAGGCAAGAACACATTGAACACCAGCCAGCAATTCCTGCAGGATCCCTGCCTTCCACAAGGCCCAACACTTACAGTTTGGGATGTTCACTGCTGGAGTGTGCGGGACAGAGACCGGAGGAGTTATGGGAGGCGGTGGCCCGGGAGGAAGGAATCCTACAAGAAGCACAGGAGAGCCCTGAGTGTCCCCCCTGCACAACCCCCCATGCAGCCCCTCAGCTCTGGGCCCAGCAGGCCCCAGGCTGGCACACCCCACCAACCTGGAGGTAAATGCAGCGGGTTGAAGCCGGGCCGGAGGAATGGAGGCGGCGGCGGCGGAGGCACCCCAGGGGCAAATCCAGGAGGGGGGATCCCTAAAGGTGCTGTGAAAGCAGGGGGCTGGAGTGCACCAACCACAGGAGGCCCTGATGGATGGGGGGGAACCTAGGAAAAAGGAGGGGGAAAGATGGGTTAGCCCAACAGTGCTCCAATGATTCTCTGTCCCGCTGGGGATCTCTGTCTTTGTCCAGCTCCACCAGGACATCTCCGCGACCTCAAATTCCTCAGCAACAAGTGGGGACTTGCACAAAAGATCCACGAGCACTCCAGGAACTCCCATCAGTGGAAATACCAACACCAGTCTTGTCTGCCTTTGTAATTAGAGAAAAATATACCTCTGCGATAAATGGGTACTAATGCAGGTCGGTAAGCCACCTTCACATACCCCTCACACAGTGCCTGGGATTAATTTCCACCCAGCATGATGGATTTCCAGACAGGATCCACTGATATGCTCACAGCTTCGGAGCAATTAAAAACCTCTGCTTGTCTCTTTCTCACTACCTGAGTTTGCACTGGTGTTTCCATTTCACTAGAGTGACTGGTGTTTCCTTTTTCTTTATTTCTGATTTATATCAAGTCTTGAATTTAAATTCGCTCTGATCGAAGGGATTCTACTACTTTAACACTGACAAGAAACTACTGATATAAAAGTAGTGGAGTACCTGCCAATAAGAAAAGCTTTTAGAAGAACAATAACTAATAAAACAAATAACAAAAAAAAAAAAGGCAATCACAAAACCTGAAGATGCAATTCAGCCCTTCTATTACAAAGATTCTACTGCAGTGACTTCTCTGTGACTGAGAGAACAGTTACCATTCATGGCATTCCCTCCCTCCCTGAATTATTATTTAAAGTGAGTTTTTGTTTACTCCTGTGGAAGAACTCTCACCTGTGGAGGAGGTACTGTTATTGGTGCAGGCATGGGAACGGGAATTGGGACAGGTAAAGCTTTGGGAATAGGTGACACTGGTTCATTGTGTGCAGCTTCCGCGCCTCCATTCTGAGCCACTTCATTCTCAGACTTCTTGGGAATTCCCTTCCACTCTGTCCAAAACAAAATCCCAACAGACACGGATCAGACAAGCAGTGCCACGTGAAACATACTTAGTCATGTTAACAGAAATGACCTAATGGAGAATTCTCAGGTAATAAGCAGCACAGAGCTAAGAAGCATTTACACTATTTCTAACAATAAAAATTCCAAATTCATTTAAACACACCGAACACTGAAACGGCAAATCAACTTGTTCCTTTCAGTAGTCATTTAACAATCCTTTGCACTGACAGTCTTTATACACACCCAGGATTCTGTTACATTATCTGTGACAAAAACTGTAAGGCTTTTTGGGACAAGCTTTCAACAGGTTCATTCTATTGCTCACTTAGTCTATTGGCAAGAAGGCAGCAACTTTGCCACTAATTTGAGAACTTATTTCTAAAAAACCCAACGCCTTCAAGTCTCACACAAGGAAAAGGAGAATACAACTATAAAGAACTGCAGCCAAATAAGAGAAATGCCAAATATAGCTTTAAACTTAATTTATGGAAGAAATAGCTCCTATTGTCTGTCAGAGCTTCCTGTGAAAAGCCAGCTAAGCATAAAAAGGGATCAATGAGGGGGCACTTCTGGAAAGAAAAAAGCACTGAGAGGACTGGAACACACTGACATTATGTTCATGATTCATTACATTTTTTGTTTAAAACACGCAACTGATTTTTGTGTGTTCAGCATGAAGAGATGCTACAATTAGAGCACATATACATTAATCACCAGCTAATTGGGCAAACTGGACAGGAGGCCCAAACCCTGAAACAAAGGGTTCAATAACAAAACATGCAGTAACACTGTACCTGGACTAAGGGTCTCGTTGTCCAGCATTCCTCCTTCACAGAAACTTTCCAGATCTTCAGGTTTGACTTTGTCCCATGGTATGTAAGTTACACCCAATTCTACATCCCAGTACTGCTTGTAGTCTGGCTTTATTCCTTTATTCAGAGCCCAGGCAATCTTGGGGGTGGGAAATACAAGTCGTCAGCAAAATGTTTCCATTTTAATGGATTTAATATTTCATTCTCACAAAACAGCATTTGAGGGTAAAAAGCGTAAGTGAAACAGCTACAAAACTCTGAAGTAAGTTTTTTTTTAAAGCAGACTTAGTTCCTATTCCTTGGCTTGACTCTTGCTACCATTTGTAAAAATGTATAAAGCCAGCTTCTTCTGATGATCCCCAGCCACGAAGATTAATTCCACTTCCCTTTGGAGGACAGTGTCACACTAATTTGACATTCTACAGAAGGAAGAACTTCACTAATTAATATGTATTTCCTTATTTATTAATACTCCTTGTAGGATTATCATATGTAATGAAACTGTTAGGAGACAAATAACTGGCTACAAGAAACACACAGTGCCAGTCCTCAGTAATGAGAAAAGGACACCATTTCAGTTGATTAAACAGATAATTATTGGCAATCTTTCAAGGAAACTGATACAAGGTTCCACTAATTCCACTACAGACCAGGAACAATCATTCTCAAAAACCAGTTCACTCATGTATTTTTCAGAATTGTACAGCATATCATCTCCAGAACACATATAAGTCTGAAATACCCCAAAGCCCAGCACAGATGAGACAGCATGACAGTAATTACAGCAGCTTTGGAAAGCCTGACATTTTCCAGGCAGTACCTTGATGGATTTCTGGTTGACTTTGAAGTTGCCTCGGCTCAGCTTTTGGAGGGCTCTGTTGGCATCTTGTCTGTGCACCATGACAATATAGGCACATCCTCTGGGCGGTATCATCTGCATGGTGTTTAAGGGGAAAAAGTTCATTTTGCAGGTAAAAAACAGTGAACAACACCCAAACGCTCAGTTACAACAAGCTGGGACATCAGGGGGTGTTCCAAAAGGAGCTATGGAAGTATGGAAGGAAATGCTAGTTTAAGAGGCTAAGAAAGCCACTATCTTCTGCAAATTTACATTTCTAGTCAACTAAAACTTCCACAACTTCTGAAAACTTCCAAAACTATAAAATACAACTGACTTTTGCATACTGAATTCTTTCAAATTGCTTAACCATAGTGTTCATGTAAATTCTAATGTCTGGCAATTATTTACTTTGTTGCAACGCACAACAGTATCCCCCTTCGCTCTGCCAGCTGCACCTCCACATTCAGTTCTAGCTGCAGATTTTGAATAATTTTTATTTGTAATGACTTTGAGGAAAAAACTCTTATGCTCTCTTACAAAATTTGGGAATCGGAAGAAAATTAGAAAATTCCCTGATTTTTGTTTGTTTGAATGAATGAAATTTTTGAAGTTACTGGAACAGCTATAATTTATATATAAAATATCCTTAAATACAGCAAAATAAAACAATAGTTCTCCATGTTTATGGCTAAAATGACAAAAGAGCAACAAGAACACCAGCTGCAGAGTCCACACTCCTATAATCAAATAAGATGAAGCAGCCAAGGTACTCAGAAGTATGGGATGTAATTCTGCAGCCATCATCCTGCAGAGAAAGCAGGATTTTTATGAAAATGGGATAATCTTCTGTATTACTCCGTGAGCATTTTTATACTGCAGGAAACCAAAGCAGTATAAAAATGTCAAAAAGTATAAAACTCCCTTCTTGACTGTATAAAAGTCAGGCACGTGAATTGAGCGCACACACTGAAAACACAACATATAGGAAACGAGAGGCCAGCTCTTTGAAATCTATCAGAAAGAACTCTGCCACACAGAGCAGCCTGGAGATGTTCTGCACCCAAGCATATCAAAGTGGTTTACACTGCACCCCTTCTACTCACATTGATCGACTCAATGGGGCCAAACTCCTCCAAGAGACTTCCCACATCCTGCTGAGTTGTCCTTTTGTCGAGCTGTCCTACCCAGAGTGTGGTACTGCAAACTAGAACCAAGAGTTAG
Organism: Rhabdornis inornatus; assembly: GCA_013397075.1. NCBI lineage: Eukaryota > Metazoa > Chordata > Aves > Passeriformes > Rhabdornithidae > Rhabdornis > Rhabdornis inornatus. The sequence continues at coordinate 23,471 of VWZS01002885.1, forward strand.
CACAGGCGGTCAGAGCCATTGCTGTCACGAGCTTCTCACAGGACAGATAACCAACACTTAGCCCATTGAATCCCACTTATACCCACTGAATCCAGGGTAATAACCAGGAAAGGAGCTCAAGGCATCTCCAGGCTGCAGATCACTGCAGCAACATTGAATACTCATCCAGGTTTTCCACCTGAGAGATAGAGAACTGCAAGTTTTGACAGCCAACGTGACAGAACCTGGGAAAGGTGTTGGCAGCAGCACATCTCAAAGCACTGCCAGGGAGCTTCCACTGAACAGCTACCAGGGCTCTGCAGGCCTTTACACCCCTGGGACTGTCCCTTTTGGCTCTTAAAACACCTCAGTTTTTTTGTCTCTCTTAGGTAAGAAAGAATAGTTTTATTTTACTTGATACTCCGGGGTCGGAGAAGATTCCACACTGCCAAGGAATATTCAGAAGACAACTAGTATGTTTGGTCTATAAACACTGGCAAAGCCAAGATTTTATCAGAAATCCAAACATTAGCCTGTGTGTTTTCCAGGTCAAAGCTCCCCTTCAGGTTGGAGATACACAAGACTGAATACTCAAAAAATTGTAATAATTTACAATGAACTCAAGTTCCTTTTGTTCAGTCTGCTTTACCTTATATGTCTCAAAAGAAGGAAAAGAAAAACATGGGCTTTCAGCTTTTCCTTTTCTCATTTTACAGCCAAAATATTTCTAACTTGGAGATACTCCAGAAATGCTAAACCATCTACTATGAGTAAAGCAAGTAGAGGGAAGTGTGGTGAAATTCCTACCAGGAATCACAAGGCAGTTAATTTTTGTTCTGTCTGGATGAGCCTCAGAAACCACAAGCAGCAGCATGAAACCCAAGGAACACATAAACTTTGGAAGTATCGCCCAGAAAACAGCATTGCTGGAAGGCACACAGTTAGAGAACCAAGCAGGAGAAGAGCAGACTCACCACTGACGGTCTCTGCCTTGATCTGGGGCAGGCCCTTGGAGCGGCGCTCCCTGTCCCGCTCACGCTCACGCCGCTCCTGGGAGCGGGACTTGGGCGAGTGCCGGCGCCGATCCCGGGAGCGCGAGCGGGAGCGGCGGTGCCGCGAGCGCCGGGAGCGCGAGCCCGACCGCGAGCGTCTCCTCTTCGGGGACCTGTTGGAACCAGTGCCACGCCTGCTCAGTGCCTGTCATCCCCACACTGACACGCAGCCTCAGTTAAGCACCCACAGAGTTCCATCTACTTCCCAATTTCTCATCATCTACCAATTTTGTCTTGAAGTTGACCATCAAAAATGTATCCACTTCAACATTTCCACCTGCGTCAACGAGGCAAATGTTTATTGCTTTTACAAAGAAACGGCTAAAAAAAGGTTTAAATAAATTCTGCCACTGAAACGGTATTTTACATCATGTTCAAGTTCTAAATCACTCAGGGTGTGGAAGACCTCGTAAGCCTTCAGAGAAATCACGTGGTACTTGGTGAACAAGATGACGTGCAACTGAACACAGAGCGGAGCTGGATCTGCTCGGTCAGCAGGGATGTGACACACAGGCTCAGTGACACACAAAGTCACAAATCACAAATGTTTTCATAAGTGTTTTTAGAGCACAGACAAATTTAAACTATCACATTCTGCCTCCCTAAAATTTACTCTGGACCGACAGGCATGGAAGCTGCTCTCTCCCAGTGAGAGAGTACTGCATAGATACCATACTTTCCCTAGAAGGGAGATGACAAGTTTATATATCTTAGAGTTACTAATCTGCTTTTCATTCCTGCACTAGATAAACTTTCACTCATTTACCTTGACGCAGATCTAGATCTTGATTTCCTACTATCAGAAACATGCCGTTTTCCCTCCTGAACGGGTGGCTGTTCCACTTCCATATCCTAAAATGTGAAGTTGACAGGTGTTATGGGTGAGTAGCACAAGCATTTTATTTCTTTTTATGCTCAGATTAAATTAATGGCACTGAAAATACACTGAATATTCAAATGTGTGAAATTAAAATAGTAATGTGACTCAAAAGCTTCACTCTGTGGCCACTAGCAGGGAGAGGGTCCAGTATTGCATGTACTTAATACAGCCACTGAAAACACACCATGGAAATAATTTACGTAATTCCCATTTTCAATTTACAAATTATTGGTTTTCCACATTTTAGCCCATTTCAGCACCACCTGCATCTCCACAGAATACGATTTTATTCCTTAAGATCAGCCAGTGGATCCTGCTGCATCATCAAGATCCCAGGCAAAGTGAGATCTTTGGAGAAAAGCTGCAACTTTTCTTCAAGATGTTATAAGAAACTACTTTAAGCCTGAAGTATGCTGGAGGCAGGAAAGGACTAAGTTCTGGAGCTCTCCAAGTGTCTCCCAGCAGAGCCAGCCTCATAGCCAGCTGTCTCCTGGTCATCCTGACATTTCTGCTCCAGAACAATCCACACACATTTGGAAAGACATGTAGAGAGCATTTAAGTTGGTGTGGTCACTGTAAGAGCTGCTCACCTGCTGGTGGGGTTTCTGCAGGTGTGGTTCAGCCTGGACTGGGAAGGGAGACTGGAAGGTTGGCTGCACTGGTGCTGCTGGAGGCATCACTGGCTGAGCCATAGGTGGGAACTGGGGGGTAGGCAGGAGACCAAAGCCTGGCATCTGCCCATTCGGAGGAAGAGGCACCTTGGGAGAAGAAAAAACAAAGAATTCCAGTTAGAAGAAGGAATTATATTTGCTTTCCCAGCAGACTCAAGTAAAGTTTTATGTCTGCTCAAAAGTCACAACAAAAGATGGGACAAAGATGAAGAAGGCCAAGCATTTGGGTGTAGAAGTAACAATCTTGTCCTTCAAAGCCTGAGTAGGATGGACACCAAAAATATGTTTCCTTGGGAAGATGGAGGGCTAAGCCACATTCACTCCTCACCAACAGGATAATCACTTCCTTCCTTCTGCACCAAAGAAAACAGCAAAGGATGGAAAACACAACAAGAGGACAAGGGAAACCTGGGGTTACCTGGTGCCGCATTGGATCCTGCTGCATTCCCATCATCCGCTGCTGAAAAGCATCCATATTTGGGAGCTGAGGAAATACAGGCTGCTGCATGCCTTCTCCTGGAAACCCACTGAAACCAGGAATATTTTGGTGAGACAAGTCAGTAGATGCAGAGATTTATCTTTATTTTACAGATTTCTATGCACATTTACACACTCTTGCTGTTACTTTAGACAGAACAATTATCTTTACTATGATCCCGTTTCCAACAAAAAAAAAAAAAAGGAAGAAAGAGTGGCTTCCTGATCTTTTCTCCACTCTAAGAGTAGTCCTTTCATGTTTAAAGAGATGCTACACTAAGGTTAGAGCTTCTCTCGCCCCTGTACTTATATGAGCTTGCTAAAGATCTCAGCCTACAGAAACATTTCAGGAAGGTTTTCTGCCTTAGGCTAATTCTCTTCCTTCACAGTTCCTCTTTTGGGAACAAAAGAAGCAGTGCTTTTCTCCTCAAGGAAAAGAAACTGGCTGTACTCTTGCTGTAAGAAAACACTTGGGTTTTGGAGGAAACAGGGCAGAGGAAAAGGGGGTGTGTATCACAGGAGGTTTACAGTGATGCCCATCACTTCCTGATTCAACACACAGAATGGACAGTGCTCAGAGAATTCTGGAGGCCTGTGCAGGTAACAGCACCTGCTTGCAGGATGCAGCCTGTGCAAGAAACTCAGCAGGATTTTCAGGGGAATAAAGGAATTTGATGGTGATGGGAAATGGAGCTTTGCAGTGTCTGAAGACAATTCCGAGAGGACTCTGCACAGATCTGTACTTCATAGAGAGAATTACTGAGCTTGCACGCCCAGACTGGGAGCACTGGAATGACACCCTCAGGGACATCTTGCACAGCTGTGAGGCACTAAGGACAGAGGCCCTGAAGCACTACCAACAGAACATAAACATGCCCACAAGCCTCCAGCTGGGCAGACACAAGCAGTGCCTGTGTTTGACCAACCTCATCTTTCTGTACTCCAGGGCTCCATCTGCATTCTAAGGCAAATCCTAGCCACTTCCTTCAAAGGCACTTAAATGAACTACTACTCGTAGACAAAGTGCTCGAGGTGAGAGACACAGTCAGAAAGCTGATGACAGAGTTAGTGGTTCTGGTTCTGAGAGCAGGATTTAGATGCAGATACAGAGAGTAAGACACGGGGCCACGTACTGAAGCAGGGAAAAAAGAAATATGGACTAACCCCGGCATTGAGCACCATCCAGCCTGTGCACTGAATGAGAGAGAGGTCCTGTGGAAAAAACTGGGATGTGGTCATGTCATTCCAGACTTTATCATAACGCATAGCAAAAGGGAAGCAGGAGCCTGAGCTCGCTTGTGTGGGGATGTAATGTTTGCCAACATAAAACTGTAAAGCAAATTTTCACTTCTTGAACACTTAAAAACGATCACAAGGTTTGGAATAGCAGCTTTTCCCCAGCCAGTAAACCAATCCAGCTGATCCAGTGATGCCCTGACACCCTCAGTTATACTACAAAAACATGGAACTCATTTTGCAACCAAAACTGAGCTTTCTTCTACACAGTCCTCCATCAATGAGGCAACGTAGATCTACACCAGATCACCAAAGTAACAAGACACAAAAATCACCCCACCAAAAACTGTTAAGAGTGTTTTAAATTTGGACTGTAGCAGTTAAACACTGAACTAACTTGCAATTTTAATCTACTTTCTAACCTAAGAATGTTTTAGGACAAAGATTTCTTAATTTTATTATGACACAGAACTCACAAAGCTGGCTGAGACACTGAAGGGGAAGGAGCTGAATCTTCTTTCTTGGAATCTTCCACTGCTTCTGGTTCATCATCATAGTCAAACCGATCTAGCAGCTTCTGGAAGAAATGACATCGGGACAACCATTTTTTCTGTATCTTACCCCAACTGGCAGCCAAAATATCTTTATTATTACATTCTTACAACATATGTAAGCTCTGAAACTAAAGACAATGTTTGAGTTGGGAAAAAATAGAAATCTATATTCCAATACAAAATTAAATCTGGCCAAAACCAGTCTTCTTCAGTTCCAGAAAATGCAAACCGAGACTTACTTTGTCAAAGGATGTTTTCTGCTCAGGTGCTGTGAAAGCAGCTTTCTGCTCTGCGGGCTGTGCTGCTGTGGTTTTCAGCTGAGCAGTAATAGCTTGAACCTGAGCCATCACAGTGTTGTCTATGACCGGTGACTGGGGCTTCTGAGGCTGCTGGAAGGTCTGCAGGATTTGCTGGAGCTACAGAAACATAAGGCAGTATTAAGTCTACGTTCTCATATAAACACCAAGTATTCAAAGAGTTGCATGATGTAGATTTTATGTCAATACAGACTGTGGCAGGCGATGAACACACCAACCTGACTGAACTGTGGAGCATTTACAGCAAGACTAGGACTCCCTCTTTAAATACTCTCGTGGCAAAATTCAATAGACCCCGACATTGCAGTGTTCAGGCCCTTCAACACAGCAAACACTTAAGAGGACTGAACAATAAAATTCCTCATTTTCTTAGAGATATACCACCTGTTCTGGAAATCCTGTTACTGCATTAATTCGTAACAAATTATTTAGGAATATAAAACTGAGTATCATTAAATATCAGAACTAGTGGATGGAACAATTTAAATATTCCAATTTCTCCTGCAAGTATTCCACTGAAGACCTCCAGGAAGCTCTTTTGCTTCAGTCCAGGCTGTGACTTCCACCATTTCAGACAGAAGCTGAAGCTGGAGGGAATCAGTGAGCAGGTTACCTGTTGTCCCTGTGTTGTCTGGAACAGCTGGGCTACAGCTGCAAAGGCATCAGAGCTGGGCAGCTGCGGCACGCTGGGCACCGAGTTCGCCGTCACTTGCGGGGGCTCTGAGGGAACCTTGGCCGGAGGGGGTGGCGAACCTGAGGGTTTACAGGAACACAGGAAGGTCTCTGTGACTCCACAATGTTCCTCTTGCTCCCCACAACAAGTGTCCACTGACTACAGCCCCCTGTTTAACCCAAAAGGGCCTGTTTACACCACCCCAGCTGCATATTCTGCTCATTCTGCCATGAACTGCTCTGGTCGCTGCTCACACCTGCATTTGGGATGCACTAAGACAGAAAAGCTGGTCCCACATGGAATTTTAGCTCCCAGCTCCATGTTTGTAGCTGTGCAGCTTTACGACAGCTCTCACTCAAACAGCATTAGGCAATGAGCTTCAATACCCTGAACATGGTGGATCTGCTTCCACAGACCTGGGCCCATCCTTTTGGATGAATGATCCAAATCAACCATCTCAAGGCTCACTGGAAGAGCAGCTGAGTTCCTCTCAGTACTTTCCACCAGTAACTGAACTTTTACAGAGAAGTCTGGCAATAATTGAAGGTTTTAAAGGATTACTTCACAAACAGTTTTCTTTGATAAAGTTTGTTCATGTGTCCCTTTTGCACGTGCACAAGCCACACCTGCAGCTGATGGGTAAATCCTCCCACCAGGAAAATGATATTTACTCATTTTTCCAGGAAGAGACTCCCATTTCTACTAAGCTTTGCTGAAACTGAGATCACAATTTAAGACATGATATTAGTGTTCCCATTCTCTTTGCCTTACATGACAACATCTTTTTTAATAAACATCTTACCAGTACCAAGTAAATTAGCAATAATCCCATCAATTCCTACATACTGTGAGTAACTATTCTTCAGCAGATCTGTTTTAACAGACATAATAAAGCTGTATAAGGAGTGAGTTAAAAAAAATTCCACAGATAGAAATAATTAGTTTGAAACTCTAAGCAAACATGTTTGCCTTGCAATAGCAACTCCTTTAAAGCCATGCCTCTGTTGGCACTTCAAATAACTCCAGTGTTGACAGGCAGCAAGCACAGGCAGATGTGTTGAATAATACTTTCCCAAAAGTGAAACGCAACATAAAAATAAAGCAAAAAGATATATGTTCTTTTTAAATATAAAGTAAATCCCAAATTACTTCCTGTATATATTCAGAAGGATATTTGCTTGCTCAAGGGAGAAAATTTACATTTCTCTCTGCCTTTATGGGCGAAACAGACTCTACTTCACATAATGCATTAATATATTTATTATTATTCATTAGCATATTTATTGCAGGGCCAAATTACCCCCTCTGAATAACCTCACTGAAAATCTCTTGCAGAAGGCAGCCAATCTGTTCCCCACTACTGAGGAGAGATAGAGCTGGACAGGCAGTGCCCCTCACCTGTTCCAAAATTCAATTGTGCAGCCACCAGTCTGCCCCTGGGCTTGGATGTCAAGGCATTCCCCAGCCCTGCCAGGTTTATAAAACCTTTAATGGGATACACTTCCCTGAACACAGCTGGAGATGATTTCACTGTTTTGCTGTCCCTCACCACAGCTCACTCCCTCGGTTCCATTTTCCCAGTCGTACTCCACGAGCACAGTAAATAAGGAGGTTACCAAAGCTCAGTGTGAAACACAGAGTGCAGAGCCAAAAAGCAGCTCTCTGGAGAAAGAAGGAATTGTGGAATGCATATTCCCTGCAACCTCACTCCCAGCTTTGCTGTGGTAATAAATAGGTCAGTGCAGGCACTGTGGGCAGGTTGGCACTGCTGTGCTCCGCAGGTCGGTGCTTCTCAGCCAGCAGCCCGTGCAAAATCCCAGGCACAAATGTTCTCTTTGAGAAACTGGATGCGAAACACCAGTCCAAGACTTTCAGGGCTGCACACTGAGACACTGACAGCTGCTGCTTTCAGCTACTAAAGCTGACTCAAAGGAAGATGAAGCTCTTTAACATCTAAGATCCCACTTACTTACCCGGATTCTGGCATTAAAAAATTGTACTGGAATTATAAAATTGAGAAATCACATAAAAATATTTCAAAGCAAAAGAAAAAATAGTATCTGTTTAAGAGGGCACACCGAAGTCATCTGTAAGTGTGCACATATATATGTAACATGCATATATACATGATAAACACTTAATACATTTCCCAAATCAGTATTCACACGCTGATAATTTCTGAAGTACAGCATCAGCACTTAGTCAAAATGAGTTTGGCTGCTCATTGTGATGAAGCTGACTTTATTGCTATGTCACTGCTGGAACTAAGAGCAGGTACTTTATGCTGAAAGCAAACAAGTTGTTGCCATTTTCCCTCTGAGAGCAGAAGTTAAAATGTCATTCCTACCTTCATTGTTAGTAGCATTCTCTGCCATGGGTGCAGTGGCACTGGTTCCTGCTGCCATATCCAAGAGAGGCTGAATGATTTCAATTTTAAATACTCCATTTTTCTGCCAGAGGTTCAGGACACGAACTATTTTACTCTGTTGAAACAAAAGGAAGCACCAATGCTGAATCCAGCTTTCTTAAGTCACCATTTTATCTTCTGTATGCAGAGAAGGTTTGAACAGCACATGACATAATCACACCAATTTAACAAACCCTGTGTCATGACAGTGGTAACACCTTTGAAATGGCAAAGATAAAAACTGCCAACTAATTTTACTGTCAAAGCAATCTGTGACATTTCCCTGAAACTCTTCTGGCCAGTCAGAAATACAGATGTGATGTACAATCCAGGACATAATTTCAGCCCCATGTCTACACAGGTGTCACAAAGGGATGAAACAACCAACCCACACGACCAAAAAGAGAGAAGGAAGATAAGCTGGAAAGACTTCAGGAAGAGAGGGGTAGTTAGACCAGAAAATGCTACCACAACTCTTTATAGTCAGATTGAGGGCTCCTTGCTTGGTATTATTCCTAACCCAACCAATCCTATGTTGAGACCAGAAACTGCACCTCCACTATTATCCAAAAGATGAGGAAAGCAAGTGGGGAAACATCCTCACTGATCACTGCCGAAGGAATAATTTAGAATCTCTGACTGTCAGCTGTTATTTTAAGCACACTTTTTTTTTTTTTTTTTGACATGAAGAACAATGCAGCTTCCAGGAACAAGCTGGAAATTGGCCTTTCCTTTTTAGCCCAGCATTCAAACAAAAATGTCTCGGTAGTTGTACTGCTTGACCTGAAACATGAAAGCAGGTAGAAGGCAGAACATACGTTGTGTTGCTGTCCTTTCTGCAGGCTTAGTCATACACCTGCACACATATAAGCTTTAAGTACCTTTTAGCTCAAATGACTTCATTCTGCTCTTTCACTGTCACTCAGTTATACACATCCATGTAAATCCACCTCTAACTAAGTGATTAAAGAAATTTACAAAATGTTTGCTAAAATAATGTCAATTACAGAGAAACCTGAAATGTCTATTTTAAAGTAACATTTTGGTCTGAAAAACAGCATTAATTTAATTTTTAAAACAGCAGCAATTTTTTTTGCTTTGGGTATTCGATCTCTCCAGAAAACTTGAAAATTACACAAACGCCAAAAAACGGGCAAATGTAATACTCCCGTTTTCAGTCACAAATTAATTTTTCAGAAAGGCTGTTTTAAAAATAAAAGACAGCATTATCCTCTTCAGATATCACCCACAGCTGTATCTGCAGGTCAGGGTTTTTTTCGTTAGGAACTAGAAATTCATTAAAGCAAGTGTGTTTTAAATAATACCCCCTATATCAAGTAGTTCCATGAAGGAGACGGACAGTCTCATTCACCCAGATGAACAAAATGGTAATGCAGAAACAGAAAGGTGAAGGGACTGCTCTGTTCCACAGGCTATCAACCCAGGAGCTCCCAAATATCAGATTCAAAGCCTGAAGGCTTAAAGGCTCCACATTAGAAAACTACAGAGCATCCAAACCTTTCAAAAGCTTATTTAGAGAGTCAGGGAGGGAGTCACGGAGAAAAGGAGTATTTCACTCTTACAAAGAGAAAGGGAGTAGGTGATTTTCTGGAAACCAACTGACAACTTCTAAAATACACTGATCTTGGAAGTCTCAAAACTGTTCTGACAGAGGTCACAAAAACCATCTTCTCTGGACCATCAGGAATTCACAACCACATTCTGAGCCTCTGTTCTACTAAATGGTGCAGCAGAACTAAGAAAAATTAGGCCTTAGACCAGCCCTGACAGTGGAGAGCACCAACAAAATTCAAGTAAGGGACTGGAAAAGACTGAAGAAATCAACATGCTGATTTCCTAGGAAACACTTCTGAGCAGAATATGATGATTTTCTTACAAAACATTTCTGAGCAGAACAGTTTCTGCCTACAAAACCAAAGCTTCTCCTGCAATACTTTCTTGCCGTGGCAGACACTGCCTTCCAAAGGACGTCCTGAAGGAGCCTCAATAAGGACTGTTGGCACAAGAACACACACTGCTGAAGTGTCTGCATAGGCTAAACAAAACTGATGAGGTGAGGTCACGCAAAATACATCTTTTAACTTGAATTTGCATTTAACTGTCACGTTTGATAATTCTTCTCAGCAACAGTCACAACCAGGGTCAGAGCAAATCCCCAGATAGCTGCCACGGGAGTGCAAGCACCCAGCAAATGGACAGCAAAACGCCAAGTGCTCGTCCTACCTTGTCTTCAGATGGACACAGATACAAATACTGGAATGTGGCAGTAATATTCTTCGAGAACCTGGGCCCAAACACATCCTTGTCTGTTCCGAACTGATGCCGGGACTGCCGAACGATGGAGTCGATGACGTACAAACCCGGGACTTTGTACTCCGGCTTGCACTGCGAACAGCACAAAGAGATTCTGTGTCAGGCACGGGCTCCACGAGGTAACATCCCCCTCAGAGCCTCACAGCAAACCTGCTATGGGGCTGAAGCACAACTCTGCATTCCAACCTGTTGTTCTTCATGCCCCGGCAAGCATGAACACTGCATTCTCTAGAATTATGTATTGTCTTAGTGACAATTCATTTGAAGCCGAGCACTTCCAGGTTCTTCCCCAACTGCTGCGTAGGGAAGATGGGAAATCTCTCCATTTACTTCTTTCCTCCCCTCCTTAATGTATTATGGAAAACTACAATATGGAGCTTATATAGACAAAGTGATACCAATATGTGTGAAATCATAATGAACCAGAATTTCCTCCCTCAATCCCTAAGTAACAGAAGCCTTTCTGGTTATTTACTAGCATTATTAGCAATATCTAGCAAAGCATACAGGTAACTTTATCAATAAACTTCTTTTTTTTTCCTTTTTACCTTTTTGATAAACTTCTCCACAATCTGGACAACATGCTTGTAGAGCTGGAAAATAAATACATCCATTAATTTCTCATCTCCTCAGCAGTGGCACATCATTTTTAGAAGCATTTTAACTCTTTGTGCTTACTACCATCTTGGAAAGGCTATAGAACGTTGTAGTTGCTTTCTAAAAAGCAGGACATTCCCAAACTGAGAAAAATATTCCATGGGGGAAACCCAGACCCAAGCCAGAAGCGTGTCAGCGTGCACACAAGGCACAGAGCTTACCAAGTATTAGTGAAAGCTTTCTGCATTTACTTTCTCTGCAATCCACACTGGTTTCACATGTTAAGGTGCAGTTGCATCCTGCAATATTTAGTTTTATTACACAAAAATCACAACACTCTAGTGGGTGTAGCATGAAAAAGCAACGACTCAAAAAAACCTAAGCTGGCATTTTGCTCCTAGTCCAAAACTAAGGGATGATATTCACCACCCACTTGTTTCTAGACAACAGCCTTCACAGCAACTAAAATAAACCATCCCCAAAGCTGAGATTTGGAAATCTTGAGTATTTATTTACAAGTGAAATAATAAAACATTGCTGCTGTTACAGTTTCATCTTTGTTTTGTTGTACTTTACCTTAATAGCTTTAATGGCAGCTTTTGTGATGAGAATCATCTTTGCTCGGGAAATAGGAGGTTTCATCTCCATCAGTGAGAAGAGCTAAACAGAGAAAACAAACATTAAAAATCTATTCTGAAGCTCAGCAATTAAGCAAAAAACAAGATTTCAAGGTGGGTGACTTGATTACTGCCATCCCACACTGTGTATGGCCCTGGGAGAACTGGCCGTTTTACAAACCCAATAGAACCCGGCATTTACCAGGTTATCGCCAAAAAGAACTGCTTCGACTGCTCTGCAGACTTGGCTGCCTTACCCTCCAAATGGCTCCCAGGGGAAAAGCTCACTCCTCAAGGAGAACATTTGCAAAAGTTATAGATATTATATGAAATCTATAGAGGTTTATATGAAGTATATAGAAGTTACGTGTCATCTTTACAGGTGACATTGGTCATAACTGAAAATAAGCATTAGCTCCACATTTCAGAAACTGAGGGAAACCAGAACTGCATGCAGAGATGGACACAGAAAACTGAGCATACACATATAATTGTTTTTACCTTGACATATTCCTCACCAATCACAGAAAAAAATTGGTTTGTGTTACATAATTTCATTTTTGTCTTTATCATAAAGAAGAAATCGAGCCCTTGAATGCAAGTAAAAAATGTCATCAATTATTTGCCACAAAGCAAAATAAGAGAATCAAAGTGTCTTCATTTGTCAGCGTAGTGGAAAGTAATATGTCATTTAAAACTTGGTCTCTTATTTTATTAATTAAAGTTCCAAGATACTGGTGAAGTGACCAACTTACACAGATTCATCCACTGTCTCAGTTAAGGAAAAAAAAATCAGTAAAGGAGATAAAAATATTGGCCATACTCAAAGACAAGGGAAGTGCTAACAGGACTTTCAGCTGCACAAAAGGAAGCCTTACACCTAGAAAACACCAAGACAAGGACAACAAGGTATTTACTTTCTTAATTTGATTCCTATCCCAGGACATAGGAAAGAAGAAAAATTGTTCTTAAAGACACTGGTAACCACACGCCTTTTCCAACACCAACACAAGATCAAGACTCTTCATTATTCATCCCCACAAAATGCAAGTTCTTTTGCCAGAACTTTGGGGTTTTGAAGCCATTTCAGCTGTAAGAGATTCTTCAGCTAACATTGCTGCTTGCTGAGAAATCACAGTATGGACAAATAAAATACAGAATGAGAGAGGGGTCTGTGAGCTGATGTGGGTTTTTTGTAAAAATCTTGTTTTCAATTTAGATTTAAGTGCTTTAGAGTAAGTGCAGAGACTCTTCATGAACAAAGTCAGTGGTACTATTAAAACTCAGGAAAACCTGTTTTAAGAGGTAATGAAAGTGTGTGGGGGGGGGGGAATCCAAACCCCAACACCCACAAACAAACCACCAGAAGGCTCAAAAACTGAGATGAGGGAGGAAGAAAAAGAGCCAGCATTACAACAGGCACTCCATATCGCCTTCTTGACCCATGAAGAAGCAACTGGCTCTCCAGGAAAGGATCCAGTCCCACAGCAAATGAACAAAGGACATGGTATGGAGGTACTGCTTTGGCATTTGTATTTCAGGAACACAAGGAGAGACCCCAAAGAAATTGGGAGACCTCAGAGCAGGGCCCAAGGTGACAAGAAACAAGTGCAGCAAAAAAATAAAAACAACGAGTGTCTTAAAAGTATCCCAAGCAGGACATTGCAACTGGGGGGAACACAGAAAAAAATAAAAATGCCAGAGAGAATGAAGGCACACCTACTCAAGTGTGCATATCTATCTATCCATCTATCTATCCATCCATCCATCCATCCTGCTCTTTTCACCTCCCCACAGTACCTCTTGGAATTTTACCTCAGAATTTTGCTCCTTTCTTTAAAATTACCTAAGATCTTAAAACACCAAATAACTATTTATAGTCAATTTTTATGTAATTCTCGGTATCAGTTACATGTGTCAATACCATGTTTTAGAGATGGGTACAGCTAAAATTTAGCTCCCTTCCCAGCTCCTCATGGCTTCTCCATGTTGGAAAGGGAAGCTGCTCAGAAGACACTCAGGTACTTCCAGTTGCATTTGTTCAATTAGACCTGGATCTTCTTTCACACACATTTCCCCAAAACAATATACAAAAAAAGTCACCCAACCACTATTTTTAGAGGGCTGTTCCATAGTAATACATCCAGTTTCTCAAAGGACACACGACTAGCTCAAGGAACAACTTGGACACAAAAACTTACACCCAAAAAAAAAATAAAAAAAAAAAGAAAGAAAGAAAGAAAGAAAAAAGGTGATGTAGGCAAAGCAAATTTAGAGCTTGAGAGGTTTCCAAAGTCCTGACTCACAACAGGAGTCTGTGACCTCCTAGAAATGACCTTCTTCTTTTACTGCCCCTAACTGCATGTTTACAGGATGTTGATACAAAAGAAGTAGAGGTGTTCAAGGGTATTAAACTCAAGCCACAATACAAAATACTTGAGAGTATCTCCGGGTGCTTCTTCCAGCAGGACGGAAGGACACAGTAAAGTATAAAGCCAGGGATGCAAAAGGCAGAAAATTCACCTGCTCAGTTTTAGGCTAATAAATGCTATTAAACCATGGCAGGACAGCAAAAGGGAGACTAAGCATAGAGTGATTGTCCCCAAATGCAAACTGAGTGTGAAGTACAGGAGCTCCACAGAGAACAGGGGCAGGAGTGAACAGAGACCTCTCAGCTCCCACCGCGCCCTTGCTCCAGCCCAGGAGCCCCTGAGGTGCAGTGGGCCAGGTAATGGCACAAGGAACAAGGTGCTGATTGCTTTTACTTGTCAGTCTTTTGAGCAGCAAATTATTAATTTCTCTCATTCTATAATTAATGCCCTTTGATGGTTTAGTTTACATGGAAACCTGAGAATGAGGGGGTTTTGAAGTAAAGGGGAGAACTGCTACTTTAAAATTTACCCAGCTTGATCTATGATCTTAAGTCTGTCTGTTTTAAGTGTGAGGTAACACAGTAAAAGTACCTTTTAGGACTTGAACTGACCTCCTTGGCTTTGCCCTCTTGCTCAAGCATCTGTGCCATAAAAAGGTGTCCTTATTTACAAATGAAGAGCTATGAGCCTATTTTATACACTCACTAAACAAACACCAGAGCACAGCAGCTGCACAGAGAGGAGCAGGAGCTACTGAACCAGACAGTGGTTAGTGATTAGTGGATATCAAGCACCCAGGTCATTGTCAGGACACCTCATTTAACCTCCCCTTCTCCAATTTCCAGAACAGTCCAACACGCCCTCAACCATTCCAATACACCTTAGGTATCCCACAACTCTTCCCCAAGCAGGCTCCATGCACAGTCAGCACTCTGTACATTCATTCACTGTCTTTTGGAATGTATTTTATTAATTAATTTAGAAACCACTCGACCCAGACATAAACGCAGTTACCTGTTCCTGTACAGAAACAAAGCGATCATGGAGGACACAACAACAAGCACAGATATTGCACTATTATGTTAACAAAACACTTTTATTGTTAATGCATGACCAGATCTTTAAAAGGAATTCTGTCAGCTCTATCCATTTTCCTCCCCCTATAAAAGTCACTGCTTCCTTTCCTCTTCAGGTCCCCGTTCTTCCTTAAGGGAAGGAGAAGGATCTGTTGCTAAGCTATATCTCAGAGGATCAATGCAAGTTTTAAATGCTTGACCACCAGCTGGGAAGCACAGCAACTATTAGGTGCTGCTGAAGGTAAGAGATGACCATAAGATTCAGAGCTGTCAGGCTGCATTCTTTGGAAAATAAAGTGAGATTTGAATTTGACCAGATATGACCCCAAGGCAATGAAGCTCAATAGCATTTCATCAACTAAGCTGCTTAGATGGCCTAGAAAGACCATGAACAAATCCTGAATCAATGGGGAGAAACATCTTCACAAAAGATACTCATACGAAAATGACATCATGCAAGTGCACAGAACAGAGTTCTGTTTTCTACTCATGTGTTTTGGAAACACAGCTTCCAGGATCAGGGCAGGGCTCTTTTGTCCAGCACATCTCCTGGAATGCTGCTTGTCTCACTACTTCTCTTACCAGGAATCTCTACCAGAATGCCACAGCTTCCAATACTCCTGGAAACAAGCTCAGGCCAGAGGCAAGAGACTCCAGCCAGATGCTGGTAGTTGTGTCCTTCTCCTTTTCTGTGCCCATGGAGACTCACTGGGAATCCTGAGCTCCAGTTACTGCTGGAGAACCACTGGGAAGGATATCCTGCTAACTTCTATTTATAGCTCCTCACGATGGAGAGGAAGGCTGTCACAGAATGGGCAAAATAAAATCTTGCCATTGGCAGAAAACAGCCACACTGGATATAAACTTCAACTGCCCAGTGCCCTAGGGATGGGCAAACAGCAAAGAAGGAATGTGAAGCTCCAGCATAAATAAACAGCCCCAGGACCTCTCATCTGTTTGTCTCTAGGCACATTGAGATGAGGTATCAATTGTTTCAGGGGTACACATTAACTACGGAGACACAGCACTCAGTGAATGATACGCATTACTCAACACAAATAAGAGATTACAAAACAGGAAAGCTGACTTTATTCTACTTCCAGCAGCAAGATGACGAAAAAAAAAAAATCTTCATTTCTAACTTTTATAACCACTAAACTATGCCTCAAGTTTTCCAGATGAAAGAAAAGGACACACATCCCCTAAACTAAAATATGCCAAGGATTTATATGGCAGATCTGTGGGTTCGGTGGGGGTTTTTTGTTTGCTTGTGTTTTGGGGGTGTGACTTTAAATTTTGTTTTTAAAGAAAAATGTTTGCTTGTTTTCTTAAAACCATAAAAAGTTCTGCCCCATTATCCAGTTACCTTTTGTGATTTATTTATACTGTACCATTGCTGTAACATAACACATACACCTAACAGCACATGAATTCTAACTGGTGAAAGTAAACTCCTCAGAGAAAACACATTCCACTACAGACCTGTCAAACCCTACCTATGCAGCTGGCAGCACCTGCTCAGAACTACAGCTAGGTTAAAAAAAAAAACAGCCAGTAAAAAAACCCTGCTTGCTCCTGTAAAAACATGTGCACTTGGAAGAGGACATTTATTGGCAAAGTTACATTCAAAATGCAGGTCCAAAGAACAGGATTGGGAATGGCAGACAACCCAACACGATGGAATTACGCAACCCAGGAGTTCCCACCCCTTGCCAGAGTCAAACTCACTTCTCTCCCCACAAGCCCTTCTGCCAAGCGGGGACCCAACCCCACAGCTCAGAGGACACCAGGTTAACAGCCACGCTTCGAACTTGGGCCTCCCACCATCCAAGAAATTGCCACAAACACCAAACCCACTCAAAAAACCCCAAATGACGGGACCACCTGATGGAGTAAGTGGCATCTCCTCTTTCAGGCAGAGTGGCAAAGAGCTGGCAGGTACCACTTCCAGGGAAGCAAAGCCAGCAGGGAATCACCACTTGCACACAAGGCAAGTGCAGCACCAAACTACAGCTGGAGCTGCCATGGTAAAACCACACTTCCCTGGCTACAGCGGCACTGTACAGCCAGCAAGTGCAGCCATTCTGGGCCTGTGCGGTACTCTGTAGCTGCCCCATCTTCACTGCTGAAGCTGCTCCCTTCCCAGTCAAGGAATTAAAATCTTCAGTGACGTGGGAGTAGCACCCCTGAAGGCCTCACAGCAGAGCCCTCCCAGGCTGAGCAACCCGTGCTATCCCCACCACTCTGGGAACACCACCCAGACCTTTGGTACAAGCCCTCTCTCCATGAGAAAGCCCAGGAATGAACAATACCTGCCCGTAAATCTGGCCCTCCTCACATTTCACATCAGCTCTGTGAGCACAACTCCAGGCAACACAGGCAGAAAGAGGGAAGGGATCAGTCAAAGAACTGGACTTTATGCCCTGTACACCAGCACAAACACAGCTCCTGAGAGGGAGCAGTGCAGGAACCACACAGCCCCTGAAGTTATTCACGTGCTGCTTTACACACCAGTAGCTCTACAGAAGCACTCAGCCGTACAAACGACTGCAGAACAGGGATTTTAGCAACTACCGTTCTGTCCCCCAGAACAGAGATCCAACTGAAACCCAACACATCAGGATTTCACTCAGTATTTCCAACTGCACGGAAGCAAAGCATCCTGCCATTCCTACACGGAAGAGGTACGGATCCAAACATGCCCGTTTCCAAGACACGGATTAGTCATGGGATCCCCAGAAACACCACTTTTGCTCTGCAGTCACCATTCAGCACAAGCAGAGGGGTCATTGTTTGACAGGCAGCAGTGTTCTGCCAGGACCACTGCTCATATTGATGCAGGTAATTAAGAATATTGCTACTCTCTCTTTCCATCAACACTGAAAATGGCACATATGTGTTGTTTTAATTTATTCGGGAAGGTGGCTTTGCACCCTGCCATCCCACTGGTTCAGAGCTACACAAACCCCCCAAACCACTACCAAATAAATAAACCATTAACAGGAGCTTCTCCCTTTGCACTTGCATTTTTGGTAAGGATGAGGGCATTCTCAGGTGTGTGTATGACAAACCCTTGCAGAGAGGGAGCCTTACACAGCCTGAGTCCATCACATAGGAGCAGCTGCCATTTCTCCTGTTTCTGCTCAAGAGGCAGGCACAGCCACCCAGCCCCCAACACCAGTCTGGGAACAGGCTCTGGCTCAGCTTTAAGTGACTTTCTGTCCATGGAGGGTCTGCAAAGCCACACTGTCCAACTGAAGCAGAAGTATAACTAACAATAATAAATAATCATATTGAAGTCACGTGTCAAAAACTTTATATAGCAGAGGCTGAATTGACTTGCTAAATATTATGCAAAAAAACAATCACGGTCCGCTTTGCTTCCAACTCCTCGGGGCTAAGAAATAAAAAAAAAACCCAAAACCAGAAAAAGACAGGGAAGGACCTTCTGTGCGGTATGAAAGACGAGTGAACGCTTTCCAACCTGTCCTATTCCCAGAACTAGGATCGATTCCTGAGTCCCATCCCAGACGCCGTTCCCATACAGAGATGAGCCCCCTCCCTCTGCAGCTTCTGGCCATGCCGCCGCCTCGCACCGCGGCTCTCTGGCCAAGCCACTACCGGGAAACGCCAGTCCTGAAACTTCCCCAGCCCCCGAACAACACACACCGCCGGGGCTCCGCGTGACAGCGAGCCCGCCTGGGAACCCCTGCGAACAGCGATCCGGCCCAGGATTCCGGGATCCTGCTCTCCGGCACTGCCAAGAGGAAACCGAGGGGAGCAGCGAGAGGACGGAGGCTGCCGGGGAGGCCCAAAGGTCCCTTCAACGCCTCCCCCCGCGCAAGCCAGGCCCGGCCCGCGCGGGGCCTCGCGGAGCGGCCGCTGAGCGACCTGGCCGCGCTCGCCTCCATTTTTCCCCCGGAGCACCGCTTTCCACCCGGCAGTAGGCCCGGGCCGACGCTCCCCGCGCGGTGCACGCCGGGATCGGCCGGGCCTCCTCCCGGCCCACGCGAGAGGTTGGGCGGGAGCGATGGCGGCACCACGTGACCATCACGCTCCGCGCGCTCGCTCGCCAGCGCCATGTCAGCGCCACCTCGGCTGTCGGGTGGGTGGATGGGTAGAATGGCGGCAGGGGCAATGTCAGAGCCCTCAGCCGCTGTCACTGTCATTGACACTGCCCCAGCCCCTGGGACGGCACCGCTGTCCCGACATGCTCCGCAGGCACCGCAGTTCAGGCCCTCAGAGCACGCCGCAACTGCTGCGGTGCGGCCGGGCTCGGCAGGGTCCGGCTGAGCTCGGCTCGGCTCGGCT
>VWZS01002885.1:43472-55654 GCA_013397075.1 Rhabdornis inornatus
GCCGCCGTGTTTCTCCCCCCCGCTCGGCGGCCCGCGCTTCGCCGCCCGCCCCCCGGCTCCCACCTCTTGGTTGAAGGCGTTCACGGCCTCCATGTCGGCGCTGGCGGCGGGAGGCGGCGGGAAGGCGGCAGGCGAGGCTGGCGGGCGGCGCGGCAGGGCCGGTCGGTGCCCTCAGGGCGCGGCCATGATGGCGGCGGCCATGGCGGGGCTCGCNATTCGGTTCGTCTGAACTCGGCCGAGTTCGGCCCAGCTCGTGATTTCGGGCTGTCTCGGTTTGGTTCGGCTGGGCTCGTCTAAGTTCAATGGATTCGGTTCGGCTGGGCTCGATTCGGAAGAAGGGATTTAGGGCAGGACAGTGGGTCTGATAGAATTGGGCCATAGCGTCTTAATAAAATTCTGGGTCCGATCAATGCTTTTTTTATGGGATACGAAGTATTTAAGCCTGAGAAGGAATGTGTGACTAATTGTATTGTAAGCATTTTTGGGTTTGCAATACACTGGTGAAAAAAAAAATAAAAATAAAAAAAATAATTAAAAAAAAATCTAGTTGGATTATATTTGAGGGAGGAGAAAGAATTCCTATGCAAGAGACAATTCTTAGGTCAAAGTTGAAAACAGTTTTCCTTGGTACTTTGGAGAAGTACTGATCAAATCCTAACTTGTTAAATCCCAGTTTATTAAACTTTCCGCGTATTGGCGAGCAGATAATTTCTGACGGGCTTCACGCCTTCGATTCCAATTTTTTTTTTTTCCAGTTTCCTTCTGCTCCGCCAGTGCCTGCAGCGGCCAGGAGATGGCCCTGATGTCCGCACTAAGAGGGGAGAACCAGGGAGACACAATTTGTTCTCCCTGAAACCGTGTCTGAGGAGTGTCAGCAAATATCTTGGGCCAGTGTGAATTCACAGGATAAAAGATCACTTTGATCTCGTAGCACATGAGGGGTGCAGATTCAAGAACAAAGTCCAGGAACTTGTTGCTTCACAAAAGAACTCTGTTTCCTTGGTCAGTACGAAGGATCTGACGTGTCCCTGAATTCAGAGCATGGCCGTCAAACAAAATTCCTGGGTGTTGGTGGGGGATTGTTTGTTTTTAAAGCGACAATAATCCCAAGGCAGCTTCTAGCGCTTTGCTCTGAGATGAGGTCTGGTCTAAAGATTATTTTCCACTGAAAAAGGCTTTATCACTTCTGTTTTTTTGTACTTCTGCCTGCCCTTCCTCCCCAAGTTATGGTGTTTATATCCTTCACGGAGTCTGCGTTGTTTTGTTCTCCAGCATAACCCACTTGGGACAATCCACCCCAAGGAGAACCCTTTTATCCCGGTAAAACCTTTCCAAACATCAGGGCCAGCCATTATCCTGAGCTGGTCTTCTCACAACCAGATCCCTGTAGCTGGATCTGAAGGGGAAGGGATGGAGCTCTGAACTCCCCAAGATCGCTGCCCCTTGTCACCTCCTGTCCCTGTCACCTGCCACTGCCCACAGCCATCTTTCCTGTGCCATTTTATCACTGATTTATTTCCAGGATTCACTTTCAGGCTTTTTGCTTTGCTCTCAACAAAAGCAGTCAGCCCTGTTTGCATCCAAAATTCCCCAGCTGGTGTTCTTTTCAGTCAGAAAACCAACTGTGAGAACACAAAAACCTGTTTCAGTTTCTTAGTAAAAACATCATTATATATATATATATATACACACATATATATATAAACACACCCACACACACACAGACTGCACCATGGCCACTAAGCAGATTGTTTTCCACATTGTGTGCAGAAGGATTCTTGCAGAGGATGATCATTTTTGTGATTCAGGACTGAATTAAACCATCCAAAACTCCATCCAAATTGTGGAATGGCCTGGATGGGAAGAGACCTTTAAAACCCATCCAGTCCCAGTCCTGCCATGGGCAGGGACACCTTCCACTATCCCAGGCTGCTCCAAGCCCTGTCCAGCCTGGCCTTGGACCCTTCCAGGGATCCAGGGGCAGCCACAGCTTCTCTGGCCACCCTGTGCACAGAGAAGGATTTCTTCCCAGTATCCAATCTATCCCTGTCCTCTAGCAATAGAAGCCATTCCCCCTTGTCCTGTCCCTCCAGTCCCCTGCCCCCAGTCCCTCTCCATCTCTCTTGGCTCCTCTCAGATCCTGGGAAGAAAGTCCCTAATGCTGAGTTCCTAAGCAATCCAAAGGGTTCCTGGGCATTTTGAGGTCTGAGCACTGGAGTCTGGGAAGGGAAAGCAGTTGGAAAACACCTCTAGTGTTGATTGTGTGCCAACATCAAACACTTGCCCGCTGGCTGGCAGGAGATAAAAGCCCAGGAGCTGAGAGAGGAGGAGGGACACCACGAGCACCAGGGAGGGCTGGCTGTGGCTGTGAGAGTGCATGCTTCCATGGAACTGTCTTTCAGGAGCCCTCTGGATGGCTGTAGGAGTGGGAGCCCCGTGTGCCCTGTGGTCCTGCACAGGTCACAGGCAGCTTCGGCTGGTGCTCAAATAATCCTGTGCCTTCTGTCACCATGAACTGTGACATGCTTCATTTGCAAAACTCACTGCTTCGGCTCTGGTTGGATTTTGTTTGTGGGTTGGGTTGTTTGTTTGTTTGTTTGTTTGTTTGTTTTTCGTTGTTGTTGTTGTTGTTTTTGGTTTGGTTTGGTTTGGTTTTTTGTTTTTTTTTTTTTTTTTTTTTTTTTTTGTTTGTTTGTTTGGTTTTTTTTTTTGTTTGGGGTTTTTTTGTGTTTTTTTTTGTTTTGTTTTGTTTTTTTGTTTGGTTGGTTTTTGGCAAGGTAGAAATCCCATAATTTCAAATGTAAACAATGAATAAAACAAACCCTGCCAAAGTAAACATTCCTGCACATGCATGTGCAGATCTTCTCTTCCTTAAGGAGAGGAAGCACGTCATGGGATGGGTTTGTTGGTTCGTGTGCTCCTCCAAAACACTGGAGTGCTGCAAAAAAGGGGGTGTTTGAAGGACTTGAGTTCCACATCTCCTTGCCACATCTCCTTGCCACATCTCCTTGCCACATCTCCTGGAAGCAGTAAAGCCATTTGGCTTTTCCCAGATTTCAGTGTTCTAGTTATAAAGAGCAGGATGTTTCTCCAGGTTCTCCTGCTCCTCTGCAGGCTCATGACTGATTGTCAGTGGCAATTTAGTACCTGTCTCTTTCACAGCACAAGGATTTTTTGTTTTCAGTTGGATTTTTTTCATTTATTTACACACCTGGGGATTTTTGTGTGACAAGAAACATACATTGCAAAGGTGTTTGTTTTTTTCCCAGTGCATGCATTTCTGTGTTCTGTTTTCCTGTAATTCCTCTATATCCACAAATATGGGTCATATTAGAAAAATATGGGTAAGCCTAGAGTGGATTCTGGGAAAAATACCTTGCTCTAAGTATGCAAGTACAGCTGGAAATATATTAATGTTGAATACATGTGCTTGTAAATAAGATCTTTTATTTAGATATTTTATTCAATGTAGGGGTTGGGACATATTTCAGAAGTAATTACTGCCAACATTTTGGGAAGATTCTTAAAGCTTTTTTGTATTTTTGATATTACTCTATTTGGAAAGCAACCAACTGGCAATGAGGCACATTTGGCATGGGCTGGGAAGATGTGTATTCTGCTTTGAGTGACCCTGAGGTCTGTTAGCATTTTATTTAGAATATTTAGAAGACGAAGCTCATGTAATCATGCTTTTTGTACACGTTTTTGTGTTTTGGGGAAACGAGGCCTTAATCTGGTAAGGGGATGACTAATTTATCTATGTTGTTATTGTTTACTTGATTGGATTAAACCTTGGCTATTGATTGTCCAAACATTTCCGTTAGTAATGCTCGTATATAAAAATCATCCTGTGATATTACCAGGGTTACTTCTAAGAATGAACTTTTATAAAAATGGACTGATTTTAAATATTATGTTTTAAATTTACTTTTGTGTGGCTTTGCTCTGCTTAAAAAACTACTTTATTTGTTTTAAGGTTCACATCCCAGTAAGGTTCACTTTGCTCACCTGTCTGGTATCTTATCCTGTATTAATGTATATCAGGGGACAGACTAAAGGAGTGCTTGTATCATAACTGTGAGGCAAAATCCTGCGGTCACATAAATACCTTATCCCTTGGTATTTAAATGCGTCCCTGGATTCATCCCATAAACCAACTTTGTCCCATTTGTCCTTCACCCTTCCAAGTTTTTCAGCTTCCTCTCCATTGTGAGTCTACGCCTCTGTCCCTTTGCGTTTCCTAATGCCAAGCTTGTGACTGTTCCTTCAATCACCTTCCACAACAAGTGAAGCCGGCTTTGGCAGAGATAAAACACTCTGTTAGATGAACAGATAGAAATGGAAAAAGCTCCAGACGAGCTCGTGAGAGCTGACCAGACTGCATCAGTTGATGGAACAAAAGTCAGTGCTTCTCCCTGTATGCTTTGCTGGAACTTCCCACTCTCTCTATTCCAACAACTCCCAATTCTGATGGCAGAGCTTTGTCTTGATTCTCCCTACAGGGTCTGGTTGGTTCCAGCAGAATAGCTGGAGCTGCTGGTTCGTCCTGCCAGATGGGCCACTGTGGTCCCCTGGGCCAGCTTCCTGCCTGACACCCAGCACCAGGTTCCTTCCTGCCTGGAATACAGCACAAAACACATCTGAGTTTGATTTAAACATTTCCAAAGAAGGAGACTTTGCCATAATGCCTTGCTGGGTTGCTGTGCTGGTTAATTACCCTCACTGTTAAAAATATGTGTCTTGTTTTATAGCCTGAATTTGTCTGGATTCAGCTCCCAAGCCCTGGATCTCATTATAGCCTTGTCTGCAAGCCTGTGTTCATACTCAGGCACACAGACTGGGAGCAGGAGCCCCCTCCCTTTGCTAGGCTTAAAAGGACCAAGTTCCTCTACTGGAAAGTTTATTATTTAAATCTTTTTTCACTTTCAGAGTGCTTTTCTGAATTTTCTTCGGTTTACCAACTCCTTGACTTGTGGAGGTGCAGTTTTCCATCTGGGGTTGCAGGAGTGCAGGATATTTGGATCATTTCGCAGCCTTTTTTCTTCCTTTTTTCTTCTTTCCCTTTCCTTAAAGGAAAACAAGAAGAAAAATCCTTTTTCATGGACTAAGATGTTCTTTTTTAATAGGCAGGAAGGCCCGCCCAGTGCCTGAGTCACGTTATCTCTTTTGACCACTTCAGAGCAGACATGGAATAGCAGGGTTTGAAAGTGCTGTCAAAGCCAGAATCTTCATGAGTAATTTCTCTTCCCTGACAAATATTTCATGGTACTTAGTGTTCATCAGCCAGGTGGATCAGTGCTGATTCAAGGGAGAATGTGCTTGCTACAGAAACAGGTGCAGGAATGAATAACCCACTGGGTTTTGTAATAATCAACCTGATATTCAAACACGTCTGTGAGTGATTCTGTACTTGTGCAAATATGCAAACCCAGAACTGTGTTTTTATCTATTTATGTGTTTGGGTTTTTTTCTTTTTTTTTTTTTTTTTTCTAGAAAGTCTGTCAGTAAAATATTCAAAAATTTTATTTGGATCATTCAGGAACTGTCTTCCAGTTTTCCACTGAGGGATTTACAAGGATGTGTTGACTGGAACCTCTCTCCCCCTGAGTGTTTGAAGCAATTCCTCCCCTGGAGCCCCTGGGATCAACGCCCAAGTGTCTGCAGCAGCCACAGTAGAAGCTGGGGGCAACAAGCCCATCTCTGTACTCAGAGCACCAGTAGGAGAAAGAGCAACAAAATCTCATGGGAAATATTATTTCACCAACATTACTTTTCTTTTCTGTTGAAGGGGGAAGTTGGAGTCATGGACGAATGGTCCCAGAGCTCCTCCTGCTTTGTGTTCCTTGAACCAATGTGATAGGGGGCTTGAGCTTGCGGATAACTCTCCTGAGACTAAAAAATAAGCAAGAAAGGGAAAATAACCTGGAGAGAAATGGGAACTAAATAGGAGCACAGCACATCAAGCATTGTTGAGAGAGGCTGGCTTGGGCCAGGGATCCCGGGGGAGCATGGGGAGGGAATTGAGGGCAGCCTCTGGAGGAGCTGCACCCCAGCCAGGAGCAGGGATTTGAGGGGGATGTGTAGCTGTGTGGAAAGGGAGCCTTTCCTGGGCTGGAACACGGTGGGAGTCAAAGGAGCTGTGGGAGGGAGGCTCTGTGCGTTGCAGCTTTGGGGAGGAAAACCAAAACAGCAGAGGTTCCTTGTAGAACACACAGCATTCCGTGTCTGCTTCCAGGTGTGGGTTCCCCTGCAGGCTCTGGTGTTGTAAACCCAAGTCCCCCACTCTGGAGCCGTGAGACAGCAGAGGCTGCCCCAGGAATTTGCTGTTCCCCTTCTCTGGGCGCTATCTTGACAGCTGAGAGCAGCCAGAGAGTTTTTGCTGACACGCCCTGAACTGGAACATCTGGAGAGTGTAAGCTCTGCTTTCCCTGTGAAACATCCTCAGCTCAGGAATTTTCTTCTCCCAGTGGCCTCCTGCAGCCGCATCCACTGACCCTAGGGCACAGTGTAAGGTCCATCTGCGTGCTCAGATGTTTGCCTGGGTTCTGGCAGGGAGCCTCAGGATAACTCATGGATAACTCATCCCATGGGAGTCTGTGTGAGATGAGCAGTGGTCTGGGATGGAGCTGGATTTTAAACCACGACTATCTGTCCAGGCTGTTAAACAAACGAAACAAAACCATTCCGCCCTCTGGATGTTTTACAACAAATGAAGTTATTGAAATAAATAAACCTCTCAGATTTTGGTGACTGTGCCGTGGGGGTTCTTCATACTTGAGTGAGCAAGTGACCTCTGCCAGGACACCTGTTCTTGATCCTGCAAGAGAAGTGCATCCCAAGTGCCTCTGTGACAGCAGACTGGCACATGCCCCATGCTCAGGAATAAACCAAGACTGAATTTTTACACAAAAGTGGTGCAGGTGACAGAAAGGATTTCCATGTAACAAAGAAACACATTTATTTTTTTGGGCTCAGCTCAGTTAGTCCTTATTTTAAGCCAAGGAACAACCTGGAAGCCTGGCCTTGAGCTGAAATACCTGTTGATTGGAAGATGTATGGAATAATGCCAAGGGCAGGGACACCTTCCATTATGCTCTGTTGCTCCAAACCCTCTCCAACTTGGCCTTGGACACTTCCAGGGGTTGGGCATCCACAGCTTCCCTGGGCACCCTGTGCCAGGGCCTCCCCACCCTCACAGGGATTCATAATTTAAAATGGAATCTATTTATTTGAAACTTGTATCACTTCAGAAATGTTCCGGGTCCTGAATATATGCCAGAGTATTCACCTGTAAATAATTGCACACTTCATAACTGGGTTTGCCAGCCCTGAGTCTTTGATGTGGTTTCCATAGCTCAGGAAGGTGCATCCAGAGACCTGTCTGCAGCAAGGTACCTGTGATTTGTAAATGAGCCTTGCAATTGCCATGCAGCAAGTCTGCCCTGGACACAAAGGAAAACACTTGGAAAATGAATGTTTTCAGCTGCAAAGCACCAAGATGAATTTTCGTAGCTTGGGACAAGACTGCATTCATTTGAAGATTTTTAATCTGATTATTTTGCTGCTTTCCAGCAGTTCATTCAGCCATCCAAAATTCTCTCATGCTTAAACAAAACATGGAGGTCTTTGTTCAGGAGGGAATCACTGCTCTGGTCATATTTTAACAAGGTGTTTGGAATATTTCTTGCAAGGAAGCCTTTGAATATCTGACTGAAAAAAACCCCACCCCTTACTAGAGATGCAAGCACACAGCCCATCCTGGACTGTGCTCTGAGGCTCTGGGATATTTTCTGACCTGCTGCCAAGAAGAAGGAAGAGAATAAGGAGATAAAACCGTACATTTTGAGGGCATCTTGGTTCTGAATTGTCACCGTGGGATGGCACTGGCAAGAGTGTTTGGAGCAGCAGCAGCCCCTCCTGGGGTGTAAAGCTTCATTTCAACCCCATCTCTATCCTCATCATGCACTGAAATGATTCTCAGGGCACAGGAACACCAGGACTGACCCAAGGAGGCCACTGCAGGGGCTCTGTCAGCATTCCCCACACCTCACCCCTTTTCCTGAAGGATACGCTAAATCCAGGGATTCACATCGTTGTGGTCTCCTTGTTCTTCACATCTCATCCATCACTGATACCTAACAGCTTTTTGAAAACACAGAGCATTTCCCACACAACCGTCTTGTGTTCTCTTATATCTAAATGAAACTTAAATCCAAGGTGCTAAATTACACAACAGTGTGCACTGCAAAGAGGGCTTCACAGCAGTTTAATTGAAATTCAGGAATGGAACTTCTTAATTAATGGAATGTGAAGAAGAATAACATCACCAATACAGCAACCCCCTGCTAGTCACTTTGATATTAAATTCCATTTGCTTTATGATACCTCCAAGTGCTCGGTTTATGTGTTGGCTTTAGAGAGCTGCAGGACAGAAGCTGCAGAGAGCAAATTGGAGGTTTTTCTGGGAGCACAGGTCTAGCAGAGCTTTTAGAGGCGCAATGCCAGATCACCCCACTGCCCCGTTTCTATAAATGTCATCAAATAGTTCACTGCTTACTCAGGTAAATTTATATATATTTTTATATATATGTATAAAATTTATTTGTATTTGTATTTGTATTTGTATCTGTATTTGTATTTTTATTTTTATTTTTATTTTTTTAAACTCTTTTAATCTGTAATATCTGGGCCCCAAATATTACAAAATTAAACAGCTGTCAAAACGAACCCCTCCAAAAACTCAAACCAAAACCTGCAAAAATCCCCAATTATTTTAAAGAAGAATGAGATACCCAGGAAAGCATAAGCAATAACAGCCTGACTTTCTCTTTTTTTAGCCTATCAGTACTAAGTCGGGCTATCTCCTGTGACCTGACTGAAGTCAGCAGTTAACCACTGGCTGCAAAAGGCCTGCTGATGTGGCAGGGAAATGTTGAATTACCACCTTTAATGTGACCAGGACAGAACGTACTCAGTGCCCTCCTGCAGCACAATTAGAAGTTCCCAGTAAGGATTCAGCCCAGGCAGACCTCGACCCTGGGGATTTGGCCCAGGGGCCTTAGCCTCCCTCGTGGCTGGAAAACTCCCAGTCCACAAGCCACTAATCATTTTACTGCAGTATTTTAAAAGGCTGGAGATGGCAAAGGACAATACTGTCAGGGTAACTCTGAATTTCTTTGCTTTCATGGGTATAAATCAGACTCCATATTGTTTTTAGTAGCTTGTTATTACAGCTTTTGCAACCTGAAGACAGACTACTGCCTTTAATTCATTAGTAATTTCAACAGTTAATCAGAAAATGTCATTACCTAGAAAGTCTGAAGCTCAAAATAGAGCACACTGGAGTTAAATTTAAATTAAAGCATGGACAGAAATGAATGCAGCCTTTGATCCCCTTTTCATCCAGAATGCACCCTGATGGGCACAGCTGGACAGGATGGGAATCGAAGGCAGTAGTCTCGCCTGGTAAAAGGATACTGTCAACTCATTAAGTCCTCGAGTTGAGGCAATTAAAAAAAAAAAGAAATTCACTGAGTTCTTTCAGAACTCTTCTCGTGTTTGCTGCAATGGACATTTCTCGCCAGTTTTATTTTTAAAAGAGGCTGGCTTTCAGGTGTTTGGCTGGAAAACACACCATTAACATCTGTTTAATCCTCCAAGTGGCCAAACCATGTTTCCGTTAGTGGAGCCCAAACAAAGTCACCCAGCTCTGCCTGCCTGTCTCTCTGAAGGGATATTCCTTTAGGCAGGGAAGGAGCCTGGCTTCAAACCCTCTTAGCACAGCAATATATTGAAATAAGACAGGATGTAGCCTCTTCCCAACCCGAAAGCAAGCTGTACTTCTCAGTCTCCCAATGTAACTGTCTGCAGTACAGCTTTTTTACCCCCTTTTTTTCCCTTTGTTCCCGTGCAGCTGTTAAAACCCCCACATTTGTCATGCTGACCAGAGAAACTGTGACACACGCCTAGGCTTGCCATGGAACCGTCACCTATCCCTACACCTTCCCACAAGGCACCAAACCACTCCCACGATAGTGTTAAGTCAGAGGACGTGCAGACTCTTGCTTTAGGTGGCCATGTGCTGTAATGCTTGTAAATCTACCCGGTACATGCAATGAGTGGAGATTTTCAATCCAAACTATAATTTATGGGCTTTGAAGCTTTCCCTTCTCCGGTTTCTGCCTACTGGGACAGTGCTGGATTTCTGTTTTGTTTGAAATTTCATCTGAAAACATGTATTTCAATGGAGCATGGTGGTGTGGAGACAGCTCCAGGGTTCCCAGCCTTGAGAGTGTGTTTAGCCACTGGGAACATGCTTTGGAGAGGTCAGTGAGAGATTCAGATGGTGGAAGGCAGCCAGCTGAGCTCCAGAAAGGCAGGGTGATTCTGCACAGTTCTCCTTGCTGGTGATCTACCCTGCAGATCTGCCCCACTGCGTCCCTCTCCTCTTCCCAGCAGGTGCTTTCTTCCCCCTGCAAGGAGATCATGGGAGAAGCAGGGCATTGCTCAGCTCTGGGGAGTGTGAACAAAGCAGTGATGGCCGGGAAAAGTGGTGTAGAAGGAGCACATGGCTAAACAACACCCATGCCAGCCAAAATCCTGTTAGCCACGCAGGGAGACTCCTCCAGCAGCAGCGACTGGAGCTGGATGGTGCTTCCAGCCAAGGGGTGGAAGGGGAGTCAAGGGGAAAAACCAAGTTAAATGGACAGCAGTGTGATGCAAAATCAGATTTACGTTTTTAAGAGTCAAGGAAGAGCTTAAAAAGCAGAGAGAGGTGTGTTCATTATCCCTCTGGTGGGAGCAGGAGCTCTGCATGTGACAAGATGGATGGGATGGGATGGGATGGGATGGGATGGGATGGGATGGGATGGGATGGGATGGGATGGGATGGGATGGGATGGGATGGGATGGGATGGGATGGGAGCTCTAGGCTGGCTGGTGCCAAGTACAGCTGCCTCTCAGCAGGAGGTTTTGCTGACACAACTCTCATCTGTTAGGGTGTACGTGGTTCCTTTCAGATTTCAAAGTATTCCCTAACACAAGCATGCAGGCAAAACTTGAAAATGTGGATTATGCTTAAAGACAAACAGGGGCTCTGCACGACTTTCTGGCTGATACAACTGAAGATGACTTGGAGGTCAAAATCCTTATGAGGCATTTCAGTGAATTAATTGAATCAGATCTCCTTCAGCACGAGTAGAAGGTGGCCAGCATCACTGACCGACCGAGACCAAGAGGAGGGAGGGCAGAGCATCGCTGACCATCGGAAACTCAGAGCGGGGTAGCTTTGCCAGCTCTTTCTCCTCTCCCATCCCTGCTCTCCATCTCCTCTCCCGTTTCCTAGCCGGGTGGGAGGGGGCTGCGCGGTGACAATGGCAGTGTACTCATTCCTTCTCCATCCCCGGGGAAGGTCGGTGGGGCAGTGACAGCCCCATGGGCTCGGCCTGCCGGGGGATGCAGGCTGCGGGATGGGGGGAGCTCGGCCGGGACCCCGAGCGCCGGGAGGGATAAGGTGGAGAAGCGGCGGTGAGAGAAGCGGGGAGGGAGCGGAACGGAGCCGCGGGAGCGGCGGTGGCCACCGCGCCTTCCCGACACGGCGGCGAGAAGGACTCGGACGTGCTCGCGAAGGGAGATGGGGAAAAGCAACACAAAAGCTGCTCCCGAGCAGCAGCGAGGCAGAGCCACATGCAGAGCGAGCGGCGGCCGTGCTCGGGAGCGCCGGGTTAATTCCCGGGAAAGGGATGCGCTGGGATGCCGGGGGGCACAAACCCCCAGGCCGCCGGGTCTGCATGGCAGCTGCTCCCGCCGCGTGTGAGCGGATTGAATTACAGCAAATTCAAACCGAACGAGCCCGCTCCCCCTCCCTCCATCCCTCCCTCCATCCCTCCGCCCATCCCTCCCTGCCCCTGTGCCAGCCCTCCCACACTCCCACAATTCCGGATTTGGGGAAGGGTACAGAGCACGTGGCTCTGAAATCAAGTGTTGGATNGGCTCAGCGCCGCCGCGCCCCGAGAGCGGCTCCGAGACTTCCAGCACACCAAGAGGGTCGGCAACTACCTGATCGGCAGGAAGCTGGGAGAGGGCTCCTTCGCCAAGGTCCGCGAGGGGCTGCATGTGCTCACCGGAGAGAAGGTACCGCGCCCGCCGGGAGCGCCCCTGGGGAGAGAACGGGGGTCTGGCTG